>OW121815.1:41553217-41573898 GCA_933228935.1 Pemphredon lugubris | reverse complement strand
ATAGTCGATAGTCGATAGTCGATAGTCGATAGTCGATAGTCGATAGTCGATAGTCGATAGTCGATAGTCGATAGTCGATAGTCGATAGTCGATAGTCGAAAGTCGATAGTCGATAGTCGATAGTCGATAGTCGATAGTCGATAGTCGATAGTCGATAGTCGATAGTCGATAGTCGATAGTCGATAGTCGATAGTCGATAGTCGATAGTCGATAGTCGATAGTCGATAGTCGATAGTCGATAGTCGATAGTCGATAGTCGATAGTCGATAGTCGATAGTCGATAGTCGATAGTCGATAGTCGATAGTCGATAGTCGATAGTCGATAGTCGATAGTCGATAGTCGATAGTCGATTGTCGATAGTCGATAGTCGATAGTCGATAGTCGATAGTCGATAGTCGATAGTCGATAGTCGATAGTCGATAGTCGATAGTCGATAGTCGATAGTCGATAGTCGATAGTCGATAGTCGATAGTCGATAGTCGATAGTCGATAGTCGATAGTCGATAGTCGATAGTCGATAGTCGATAGTCGATAGTCGATAGTCGATAGTCGATAGTCGAGTCGATAGTCGAGTCGATAGTCGAGTCGATAGTCGAGTCGAGTCGATAGTCGAGTCGATAGTCGAGTCGAGTCGATAGTCGAGTCGATAGTCGAGTCGATAGTCGAGTCGATAGTCGAGTCGATAGTCGAGTCGATAGTCGAATAGAGTCGATAGTCGAGTAGAGTCGATAGTCGAGTCGATAGTCGAGTCGAGTCGATAGTCGAGTCGATAGTCGATAGTCGATAGTCGATAGTCGATAGTCGATAGTCGATAGTCGATAGTCGATAGTCGATAGTCGATAGTCGATAGTCGATAGTCGATAGTCGATAGTCGATAGTCGATAGTCGATAGTCGATAGTCGATAGTCGATAGTCGATAGTCGATAGTCGATAGTCGATAGTCGATAGTCGATAGTCGATAGTCGATAGTCGATAGTCGATAGTCGATAGTCGATAGTCGATAGTCGATAGTCGATAGTCGATAGTCGATTGTCGATAGTCGATAGTCGATAGTCGATAGTCGATAGTCGATAGTCGAGTCGATAGTCGAGTCGATAGTCGAGTCGATAGTCGAGTCGATAGTCGAGTCGATAGTCGAGTCGTGTCGATAGTCGAGTCGATAGTCTAGTCGATAGTCGAGTCTATTGTCGAGTCGATAGTCGAGTCGATAGTCGAGTCGACAGTCGAGTCGATAGTCGAGTCGATAGTCGAGTCGAGTCGATAGTCGAGTCGAGTCGATAGGCGAGTCGAGTCGATAGTCGAGTCGAGTCGATAGTCGAGTCGATAGTCGAGTCGAGTCGATAGTCGAGTCGATAGTCGAGTCGAGTCGATAGTCGAGTCGATAGTCGAGTCGATAGTCGAGTCGATAGTCGAGTCGATAGTCGAGTCGATAGTCGAATAGAGTCGATAGTCGAGTAGAGTCGATAGTCGAGTCGATAGTCGAGTCGAGTCGATAGTCGAGTCGATAGTCGATAGTCGATAGTCGATAGTCGATAGTCGATAGTCGATAGTCGATAGTCGATAGTCGATAGTCGATAGTCGATAGTCGATAGTCGATAGTCGATAGTCGATAGTCGATAGTCGATAGTCGATAGTCGATAGTCGATAGTCGATAGTCGATAGTCGATAGTCGATAGTCGATAGTCGATAGTCGATAGTCGATAGTCGATAGTCGATAGTCGATTGTCGATAGTCGATAGTCGATAGTCGATAGTCGATAGTCGATAGTCGATAGTCGATAGTCGATAGTCGATAGTCGGTAGTCGATAGTCGATAGTCGATAGTCGATAGTCGATAGTCGATAGTCGATAGTCGATAGTCGATAGTCGATAGTCGATAGTCGATAGTCGATAGTCGAGTCGATAGTCGAGTCGATAGTCGAGTCGATAGTCGAGTCGAGTCGATAGTCGAGTCGATAGTCGAGTCGAGTCGATAGTCGAGTAGAGTCGATAGTCGAGTCGATAGTCGAGTCGAGTCGATAGTCGAGTCGATAGTCGATAGTCGATAGTCGATAGTCGATAGTCGATAGTCGATAGTCGATAGTCGATAGTCGATAGTCGATAGTCGATAGTCGATAGTCGATAGTCGATAGTCGATAGTCGATAGTCGATAGTCGATAGTCGATAGTCGATAGTCGATAGTCGATAGTCGATAGTCGATAGTCGATAGTCGATAGTCGATAGTCGATAGTCGATAGTCGATTGTCGATTGTCGATAGTCGATAGTCGATAGTCGATAGTCGATAGTCGATAGTCGATAGTCGATAGTCGATAGTCGATAGTCGGTAGTCGATAGTCGATAGTCGATAGTCGATAGTCGATAGTCGATAGTCGATAGTCGATAGTCGATAGTCGATAGTCGATAGTCGATAGTCGATAGTCGATAGTCGATAGTCGATAGTCGATAGTCGATAGTCGATAGTCGATAGTCGATAGTCGATAGTCGATAGTCGATAGTCGAAAGTCGATAGTCGATAGTCGATAGTCGATAGTCGATAGTCGATAGTCGATAGTCGATAGTCGATAGTCGATAGTCGATAGTCGATAGTCGATAGTCGATAGTCGATAGTCGATAGTCGATAGTCGATAGTCGATAGTCGATAGTCGATAGTCGATAGTCGATAGTCGATAGTCGATAGTCGATAGTCGATAGTCGATAGTCGATAGTCGATAGTCGATAGTCGATAGTCGATAGTCGATAGTCGATAGTCGATAGTCGATAGTCGATAGTCGATAGTCGATAGTCGATAGTCGATAGTCGATAGTCGATAGTCGATAGTCGATAGTCGATAGTCGATTGTCGATAGTCGATAGTCGATAGTCGATAGTCGATAGTCGATAGTCGATAGTCGATAGTCGATAGTCGATAGTCGGTAGTCGATAGTCGATAGTCGATAGTCGATAGTCGATAGTCGATAGTCGATAGTCGATAGTCGATAGTCGATAGTCGATAGTCGATAGTCGATAGTCGAGTCGATAGTCGAGTCGATAGTCGAGTCGATAGTCGAGTCGAGTCGATAGTCGAGTCGATAGTCGAGTCGAGTCGATAGTCGAGTCGATAGTCGAGTCGATAGTCGAGTCGATAGTCGAGTCGATAGTCGAGTCGATAGTCGAATAGAGTCGATAGTCGAGTAGAGTCGATAGTCGAGTCGATAGTCGAGTCGAGTCGATAGTCGAGTCGATAGTCGAGTCGATAGTCGAGTCGATAGTCGAGGCGAGTCGATAGTCGAGTCGATAGTCGATAGTCGATAGTCGATAGTCGATACTCGATAGTCGATAGTCGAGTCGATAGTCGAGTCGATAGTCGAGTCGATAGTCGATAGTCGAGTCGATAGTCGAGTCGATAGTCGAGTCGATAGTCGAGTCGATAGTCGAGTCGATAGTCGAGTCGTGTCGATAGTCGAGTCGATAGTCTAGTCGATAGTCGAGTCTATTGTCGAGTCGATAGTCGAGTCGATAGTCGAGTCGACAGTAGAGTCGATAGTCGAGTCGAGTCGATAGTCGAGTCGAGTCGATAGTAGAGTCGAGTCGATAGTCGAGTCGAGTCGATAGTCGAGTCGAGTCGATAGTCGAGTCGATAGTCGAGTCGATAGTCGAGTCGATAGTCGAGTCGATAGTCGATAGTCGAGTCGAGTCGATAGTCGAGTCGAGTCGATAGTCGAGTCGAGTCGATAGTCGAGTCGAGTCGATAGTCGAGTCGATAGTCGAGTCGAGTCGATAGTCGAGTCGATAGTCGATAGTCGATAGTCGATAGTCGATAGTCGATAGTCGATAGTCGATAGTCGATAGTCGATAGTCGATAGTCGATAGTCGATAGTCGATAGTCGATAGTCGATAGTCGATAGTCGATAGTCGATAGTCGATAGTCGAAAGTCGATAGTCGATAGTCGATAGTCGATAGTCGATAGTCGATAGTCGATAGTCGATAGTCGATAGTCGATAGTCGATAGTCGATAGTCGATAGTCGATAGTCGATAGTCGATAGTCGATAGTCGATAGTCGATAGTCGATAGTCGATAGTCGATAGTCGATAGTCGATAGTCGATAGTCGATAGTCGATAGTCGATAGTCGATAGTCGATAGTCGATAGTCGATAGTCGATAGTCGATAGTCGATAGTCGATTGTCGATAGTCGATAGTCGATAGTCGATAGTCGATAGTCGATAGTCGATAGTCGATAGTCGATAGTCGATAGTCGATAGTCGATAGTCGATAGTCGATAGTCGATAGTCGATAGTCGATAGTCGATAGTCGATAGTCGATAGTCGATAGTCGATAGTCGATAGTCGATAGTCGATAGTCGATAGTCGATAGTCGATAGTCGATAGTCGAGTCGATAGTCGAGTCGATAGTCGAGTCGATAGTCGAGTCGAGTCGATAGTCGAGTCGATAGTCGAGTCGAGTCGATAGTCGAGTCGATAGTCGAGTCGATAGTCGAGTCGATAGTCGAGTCGATAGTCGAGTCGATAGTCGAATAGAGTCGATAGTCGAGTAGAGTCGATAGTCGAGTCGATAGTCGAGTCGAGTCGATAGTCGAGTCGATAGTCGATAGTCGATAGTCGATAGTCGATAGTCGATAGTCGATAGTCGATAGTCGATAGTCGATAGTCGATAGTCGATAGTCGATAGTCGATAGTCGATAGTCGATAGTCGATAGTCGATAGTCGATAGTCGATAGTCGATAGTCGATAGTCGATAGTCGATAGTCGATAGTCGATAGTCGATAGTCGATAGTCGATAGTCGATAGTCGATAGTCGATAGTCGATAGTCGATAGTCGATAGTCGATAGTCGATAGTCGATTGTCGATAGTCGATAGTCGATAGTCGATAGTCGATAGTCGATAGTCGAGTCGATAGTCGAGTCGATAGTCGAGTCGATAGTCGAGTCGATAGTCGAGTCGATAGTCGAGTCGTGTCGATAGTCGAGTCGATAGTCTAGTCGATAGTCGAGTCTATTGTCGAGTCGATAGTCGAGTCGATAGTCGAGTCGATAGTCGAGTCGATAGTCGAGTCGATAGTCGAGTCGAGTCGATAGTCGAGTCGAGTCGATAGGCGAGTCGAGTCGATAGTCGAGTCGAGTCGATAGTCGAGTCGATAGTCGAGTCGAGTCGATAGTCGAGTCGATAGTCGAGTCGAGTCGATAGTCGAGTCGATAGTCGAGTCGATAGTCGAGTCGATAGTCGAGTCGATAGTCGAGTCGATAGTCGAATAGAGTCGATAGTCGAGTAGAGTCGATAGTCGAGTCGATAGTCGAGTCGAGTCGATAGTCGAGTCGATAGTCGATAGTCGATAGTCGATAGTCGATAGTCGATAGTCGATAGTCGATAGTCGATAGTCGATAGTCGATAGTCGATAGTCGATAGTCGATAGTCGATAGTCGATAGTCGATAGTCGATAGTCGATAGTCGATAGTCGATAGTCGATAGTCGATAGTCGATAGTCGATAGTCGATAGTCGATAGTCGATAGTCGATAGTCGATAGTCGATAGTCGATTGTCGATAGTCGATAGTCGATAGTCGATAGTCGATAGTCGATAGTCGATAGTCGATAGTCGATAGTCGATAGTCGGTAGTCGATAGTCGATAGTCGATAGTCGATAGTCGATAGTCGATAGTCGATAGTCGATAGTCGATAGTCGATAGTCGATAGTCGATAGTCGATAGTCGAGTCGATAGTCGAGTCGATAGTCGAGTCGATAGTCGAGTCGAGTCGATAGTCGAGTCGATAGTCGAGTCGAGTCGATAGTCGAGTCGATAGTCGAGTCGATAGTCGAGTCGATAGTCGAGTCGATAGTCGAGTCGATAGTCGAATAGAGTCGATAGTCGAGTAGAGTCGATAGTCGAGTCGATAGTCGAGTCGAGTCGATAGTCGAGTCGATAGTCGAGTCGATAGTCGAGTCGATAGTCGAGGCGAGTCGATAGTCGAGTCGATAGTCGATAGTCGATAGTCGATAGTCGATAGTCGATAGTCGATAGTCGAGTCGATAGTCGAGTCGATAGTCGAGTCGATAGTCGATAGTCGAGTCGATAGTCGAGTCGATAGTCGAGTCGATAGTCGAGTCGTGTCGATAGTCGAGTCGATAGTCTAGTCGATAGTCGAGTCTATTGTCGAGTCGATAGTCGAGTCGATAGTCGAGTCGACAGTCGAGTCGATAGTCGAGTCGATAGTCGAGTCGAGTCGATAGTCGAGTCGAGTCGATAGTCGAGTCGAGTCGATAGTCGAGTCGAGTCGATAGTCGAGTCGATAGTCGAGTCGATAGTCGAGTCGATAGTCGAGTCGATAGTCGATAGTCGAGTCGAGTCGATAGTCGAGTCGAGTCGATAGTCGAGTCGAGTCGATAGTCGAGTCGAGTCGATAGTCGAGTCGATAGTCGAGTCGAGTCGATAGTCGAGTCGATAGTCGATAGTCGATAGTCGATAGTCGATAGTCGATAGTCGATAGTCGATAGTCGATAGTCGATAGTCGATAGTCGATAGTCGATAGTCGATAGTCGATAGTCGATAGTCGATAGTCGATAGTCGATAGTCGATAGTCGATAGTCGATAGTCGATAGTCGAAAGTCGATAGTCGATAGTCGATAGTCGATAGTCGATAGTCGATAGTCGATAGTCGATAGTCGATAGTCGATAGTCGATAGTCGATAGTCGATAGTCGATAGTCGATAGTCGATAGTCGATAGTCGATAGTCGATAGTCGATAGTCGATAGTCGATAGTCGATAGTCGATAGTCGATAGTCGATAGTCGATAGTCGATAGTCGATAGTCGATAGTCGATAGTCGATAGTCGATAGTCGATAGTCGATAGTCGATAGTCGATAGTCGATAGTCGATAGTCGATAGTCGATAGTCGATAGTCGATAGTCGATAGTCGATAGTCGATAGTCGATAGTCGATAGTCGATAGTCGATAGTCGATAGTCGATAGTCGATAGTCGATAGTCGATAGTCGATAGTCGATTGTCGATAGTCGATAGTCGATTGTCGATAGTCGATAGTCGATAGTCGATAGTCGATAGTCGATAGTCGATAGTCGATAGTCGATAGTCGATAGTCGATAGTCGATAGTCGATAGTCGATAGTCGATAGTCGATAGTCGATAGTCGATAGTCGATAGTCGATAGTCGATAGTCGATAGTCGATAGTCGATAGTCGAGTCGATAGTCGAGTCGATAGTCGAGTCGATAGTCGAGTCGAGTCGATAGTCGAGTCGATAGTCGAGTCGAGTCGATAGTCGAGTCGATAGTCGAGTCGAGTCGATAGTCGAGTCGATAGTCGAGTCGAGTCGATAGTCGAGTCGATAGTCGAGTCGATAGTCGAGTCGATAGTCGAGTCGATAGTCGAGTCGATAGTCGAATAGAGTCGATAGTCGAGTAGAGTCGATAGTCGAGTCGATAGTCGAGTCGAGTCGATAGTCGAGTCGATAGTCGAGTCGATAGTCGAGTCGATAGTCGAGGCGAGTCGATAGTCGAGTCGATAGTCGATAGTCGATAGTCGATAGTCGATAGTCGATAGTCGATAGTCGATAGTCGATAGTCGATAGTCGATAGTCGATAGTCGATTGTCGATAGTCGATAGTCGATAGTCGATAGTCGATAGTCGATAGTCGATAGTCGATAGTCGATAGTCGATAGTCGATAGTCGATAGTCGATAGTCGATAGTCGATAGTCGATAGTCGATAGTCGATAGTCGATAGTCGATAGTCGATAGTCGATAGTCGATAGTCGATAGTCGATAGTCGATAGTCGAGTCGATAGTCGAGTCGATAGTCGAGTCGATAGTCGAGTCGAGTCGATAGTCGAGTCGATAGTCGAGTCGAGTCGATAGTCGAGTCGATAGTCGAGTCGATAGTAGAGTCGATAGTCGAGTCGATAGTAGAGTCGATAGTCGAGTCGATAGTCGAGTCGATAGTCGAGTCGATAGTCGAATAGAGTCGATAGTCGAGTAGAGTCGATAGTCGAGTCGATAGTCGAGTCGAGTCGATAGTCGAGTCGATAGTCGATAGTCGATAGTCGATAGTCGATAGTCGATAGTCGATAGTCGATAGTCGATAGTCGATAGTCGATAGTCGATAGTCGATAGTCGATAGTCGATAGTCGATAGTCGATAGTCGATAGTCGATAGTCGATAGTCGATAGTCGATAGTCGATAGTCGATAGTCGATAGTCGATAGTCGATAGTCGATAGTCGATAGTCGATAGTCGATAGTCGATAGTCGATAGTCGATAGTCGATAGTCGATAGTCGATAGTCGATAGTCGATTGTCGATAGTCGATAGTCGATAGTCGATAGTCGATAGTCGATAGTCGAGTCGATAGTCGAGTCGATAGTCGAGTCGATAGTCGAGTCGATAGTCGAGTCGATAGTCGAGTCGTGTCGATAGTCGAGTCGATAGTCTAGTCGATAGTCGAGTCTATTGTCGAGTCGATAGTCGAGTCGATAGTCGAGTCGAGAGTCGAGTCGATAGTCGAGTCGATAGTCGAGTCGAGTCGATAGTCGAGTCGAGTCGATAGGCGAGTCGAGTCGATAGTCGAGTCGAGTCGATAGTCGAGTCGAGTCGATAGTCGAGTCGAGTCGATAGTCGAGTCGAGTCGATAGTCGAGTCGAGTCGATAGTCGAGTCGATAGTCGAGTCGAGTCGATAGTCGAGTCGATAGTCGATAGTCGATAGTCGATAGTCGATAGTCGATAGTCGATAGTCGATAGTCGATAGTCGATAGTCGATAGTCGATAGTCGATAGTCGATAGTCGATAGTCGATAGTCGAGTCGATAGTCGATAGTCGATAGTCGATAGTCGATAGTCGATAGTCGATAGTCGATAGTCGATAGTCGATAGTCGATAGTCGATAGTCGATAGTCGATAGTCGATAGTCGATAGTCGAGTCGATAGTCGATAGTCGAGTCGATAGTCGAGTCGATAGTCGAGTCGATAGTCGAGTCGATAGTCGAGTCGATAGTCGAGTCGATAGTCGAGTCGATAGTCGAGTCGTGTCGATAGTCGAGTCGATAGCCTAGTCGATAGTCGAGTCTATTGTCGAGTCGATAGTCGAGTCGATAGTCGAGTCGACAGTCGAGTCGATAGTCGAGTCGATAGTCGAGTCGAGTCGATAGTCGAGTCGAGTCGATAGTCGAGTCGAGTCGATAGTCGAGTCGAGTCGATAGTCGAGTCGAGTCGATAGTCGAGTCGAGTCGATAGTCGAGTCGATAGTCGAGTCGATAGTCGAGTCGATAGTCGATAGTCGAGTCGAGTCGATAGTCGAGTCGAGTCGATAGTCGAGTCGAGTCGATAGTCGAGTCGAGTCGATAGTCGAGTCGATAGTCGAGTCGAGTCGATAGTCGAGTCGATAGTCGATAGTCGATAGTCGATAGTCGATAGTCGATAGTCGATAGTCGATAGTCGATAGTCGATAGTCGATAGTCGATAGTCGATAGTCGATAGTCGATAGTCGATAGTCGATAGTCGATAGTCGATAGTCGATAGTCGATAGTCGATAGTCGAAAGTCGATAGTCGATAGTCGATAGTCGATAGTCGATAGTCGATAGTCGATAGTCGATAGTCGATAGTCGATAGTCGATAGTCGATAGTCGATAGTCGATAGTCGATAGTCGATAGTCGATAGTCGATAGTCGATAGTCGATAGTCGATAGTCGATAGTCGATAGTCGATAGTCGATAGTCGATAGTCGATAGTCGATAGTCGATAGTCGATAGTCGATAGTCGATAGTCGATAGTCGATAGTCGATAGTCGATAGTCGATAGTCGATAGTCGATAGTCGATAGTCGATAGTCGATAGTCGATAGTCGATAGTCGATAGTCGATAGTCGATAGTCGATAGTCGATAGTCGATAGTCGATAGTCGATAGTCGATAGTCGATAGTCGATAGTCGATAGTCGAGTCGATAGTCGAGTCGATAGTCGATAGTCGAGTCGATAGTCGAGTCGATAGTCGAGTCGATAGTCGAGTCGATAGTCGAGTCGATAGTCGAGTCGTGTCGATAGTCGAGTCGATAGTCTAGTCGATAGTCGAGTCTATTGTCGAGTCGATAGTCGAGTCGATAGTCGAGTCGACAGTCGAGTCGATAGTCGAGTCGATAGTCGAGTCGAGTCGATAGTCGAGTCGAGTCGATAGTCGAGTCGAGTCGATAGTCGAGTCGAGTCGATAGTCGAGTCGAGTCGATAGTCGAGTCGATAGTCGAGTCGATAGTCGAGTCGATAGTCGAGTCGATAGTCGATAGTCGAGTCGAGTCGATAGTCGAGTCGAGTCGATAGTCGAGTCGAGTCGATAGTCGAGTCGAGTCGATAGTCGAGTCGAGTCGATAGTCGAGTCGAGTCGATAGTCGAGTCGAGTCGATAGTCGAGTCGATAGTCGAGTCGAGTCGATAGTCGAGTCGATAGTCGATAGTCGATAGTCGATAGTCGATAGTCGATAGTCGATAGTCGATAGTCGATAGTCGATAGTCGATAGTCGATAGTCGATAGTCGATAGTCGAGTCGATAGTCGATAGTCGATAGTCGATAGTCGATAGTCGATAGTCGATAGTCGATAGTCGATAGTCGATAGTCGATTGTCGATAGTCGATAGTCGATAGTCGATAGTCGATAGTCGATAGTCGATAGTCGATAGTCGATAGTCGATAGTCGATAGTCGATAGTCGATAGTCGGTAGTCGATAGTCGATAGTCGATAGTCGAGTCGATAGTCGAGTCGATAGTCGAGTCGATAGTCGATAGTCGATAGTCGATAGTCGATAGTCGATAGTCGATAGTCGATAGTCGATAGTCGATAGTCGATTGTCGATAGTCGATAGTCGATAGTCGATAGTCGATAGTCGATAGTCGATAGTCGATAGTCGATAGTCGATAGTCGGTAGTCGATAGTCGATAGTCGATAGTCGATAGTCGATAGTCGATAGTCGATAGTCGATAGTCGATAGTCGGTAGTCGATAGTCGATAGTCGATAGTCGATAGTCGATAGTCGATAGTCGAGAGTCGATAGTCGAGTCGATAGTCTAGTCGATAGTCGAGTCGATTGTCGAGTCGATAGTCGAGTCGATAGTCGAGTCGACAGTCGAGTCGATAGTCGAGTCGATAGTCGAGTCGAGTCGATAGTCGAGTCGAGTCGATAGTCGAGTCGAGTCGATAGTCGAGTCGAGTCGATAGTCGAGTCGAGTCGATAGTCGAGTCGAGTCGATAGTCGAGTCGAGTCGATAGTCGATAGTCGATAGTCGATAGTCGATAGTCGATAGTCGATAGTCGATAGTCGATAGTCGATAGTCGATAGTCGATAGTCGATAGTCGATAGTCGATAGTCGATAGTCGATAGTCGATAGTCGATAGTCGATAGTCGATAGTCGATAGTCGATAGTCGATAGTCGATAGTCGATAGTCGATAGTCGATAGTCGATAGTCGATAGTCGATAGTCGATAGTCGATAGTCGATAGTCGATAGTCGATAGTCGATAGTCGATAGTCGATAGTCGATAGTCGATAGTCGATAGTCGATAGTCGATAGTCGATAGTCGATTGTCGATAGTCGATAGTCGATAGTCGATAGTCGATAGTCGATAGTCGATAGTCGATAGTCGATAGTCGATAGTCGATAGTCGGTAGTCGATAGTCGATAGTCGATAGTCGATAGTCGATAGTCGATAGTCGATAGTCGATAGTCGATAGTCGATAGTCGATAGTCGATAGTCGATAGTCGAGTCGATAGTCGAGTCGATAGTCGAGTCGATAGTCGAGTCGAGTCGATAGTCGAGTCGATAGTCGAGTCGAGTCGATAGTCGAGTCGATAGTCGAGTCAATAGTCGAGTCGATAGTCGAGTCGATAGTCGAGTCGATAGTCGAATAGAGTCGATAGTCGAGTAGAGTCGATAGTCGAGTCGATAGTCGAGTCGAGTCGATAGTCGAGTCGATAGTCGAGTCGATAGTCGAGTCGATAGTCGAGGCGAGTCGATAGTCGAGTCGATAGTCGATAGTCGATAGTCGATAGTCGATAGTCGATAGTCGATAGTCGATAGTCGATAGTCGATAGTCGATAGTCGATAGTCGATAGTCGAGTCGATAGTCGAGTCGATAGTCGAGTCGATAGTCGATAGTCGAGTCGATAGTCGAGTCGATAGTCGAGTCGATAGTCGAGTCGATAGTCGAGTCGATAGTCGAGTCGTGTCGATAGTCGAGTCGATAGTCTAGTCGATAGTCGAGTCTATTGTCGAGTCGATAGTCGAGTCGATAGTCGAGTCGACAGTCGAGTCGATAGTCGAGTCGATAGTCGAGTCGAGTCGATAGTCGAGTCGAGTCGATAGTCGAGTCGATAGTCGAGTCGATAGTCGAGTCGATAGTCGAGTCGATAGTCGATAGTCGAGTCGAGTCGATAGTCGAGTCGAGTCGATAGTCGAGTCGAGTCGATAGTCGAGTCGAGTCGATAGTCGAGTCGATAGTCGAGTCGAGTCGATAGTCGAGTCGATAGTCGATAGTCGATAGTCGATAGTCGATAGTCGATAGTCGATAGTCGATAGTCGATAGTCGATAGTCGATAGTCGATAGTCGATAGTCGATAGTCGATAGTCGATAGTCGATAGTCGATAGTCGATAGTCGATAGTCGATAGTCGATAGTCGAAAGTCGATAGTCGATAGTCGATAGTCGATAGTCGATAGTCGATAGTCGATAGTCGATAGTCGATAGTCGATAGTCGATAGTCGATAGTCGATAGTCGATAGTCGATAGTCGATAGTCGATAGTCGATAGTCGATAGTCGATAGTCGATAGTCGATAGTCGATAGTCGATAGTCGATAGTCGATAGTCGATAGTCGATAGTCGATAGTCGATAGTCGATAGTCGATAGTCGATAGTCGATAGTCGATAGTCGATAGTCGATAGTCGATAGTCGATAGTCGATAGTCGATAGTCGATAGTCGATAGTCGATAGTCGATAGTCGATAGTCGATAGTCGATAGTCGATAGTCGATAGTCGATAGTCGATAGTCGATAGTCGATAGTCGATAGTCGATAGTCGATTGTCGATAGTCGATAGTCGATAGTCGATAGTCGATAGTCGATAGTCGATAGTCGATAGTCGATAGTCGATAGTCGGTAGTCGATAGTCGATAGTCGATAGTCGATAGTCGATAGTCGATAGTCGAGTCGATAGTCGAGTCGATAGTCGAGTCGATAGTCGATAGTCGATAGTCGATAGTCGATAGTCGATAGTCGATAGTCGTTAGTCGATAGTCGATAGTCGATTGTCGATAGTCGATAGTCGATAGTCGATAGTCGATAGTCGATAGTCGATAGTCGATAGTCGATAGTCGATAGTCAGTAGTCGATAGTCGATAGTCGATAGTCGATAGTCGATAGTCGATAGTCGATAGTCGATAGTCGATAGTCGGTAGTCGATAGTCGATAGTCGATAGTCGATAGTCGATAGTCGATAGTCGAGAGTCGATAGTCGAGTCGATAGTCTAGTCGATAGTCGAGTCGATTGTCGAGTCGATAGTCGAGTCGATAGTCGAGTCGACAGTCGAGTCGATAGTCGAGTCGATAGTCGAGTCGAGTCGATAGTCGAGTCGAGTCGATAGTCGAGTCGAGTCGATAGTCGAGTCGAGTCGATAGTCGAGTCGAGTCGATAGTCGAGTCGAGTCGATAGTCGAGTCGATAGTCGAGTCGATAGTCGAGTCGATAGTCGAGTCGATAGTCGAGTCGATAGTCGAGTCGATAGTCGAGTCGATAGTCGATAGTCGAGTCGAGTCGATAGTCGAGTCGAGTCGATAGTCGAGTCGATAGTCGAGTCGAGTCGATAGTCGAGTCGAGTCGATAGTCGAGTCGATAGTCGAGTCGAGTCGATAGTCGAGTCGATAGTCGATAGTCGATAGTCGATAGTCGATAGTCGATAGTCGATAGTCGATAGTCGATAGTCGATAGTCGATAGTCGATAGTCGATAGTCGATAGTCGATAGTCGATAGTCGATAGTCGATAGTCGATAGTCGATAGTCGATAGTCGATAGTCGATAGTCGATAGTCGATAGTCGATAGTCGATAGTCGATAGTCGATAGTCGATAGTCGATAGTCGATAGTCGATAGTCGATAGTCGATAGTCGATAGTCGATAGTCGATAGTCGATAGTCGATAGTCGATAGTCGATAGTCGATAGTCGATAGTCGATAGTCGATAGTCGATAGTCGATAGTCGATAGTCGATAGTCGATAGTCGATAGTCGATAGTCGATAGTCGATAGTCGATAGTCGATAGTCGATAGTCGATAGTCGATAGTCGATAGTCGATAGTCGATAGTCGATAGTCGATAGTCGATAGTCGATAGTCGATAGTCGATAGTCGATAGTCGATAGTCGATAGTCGATAGTCGATAGTCGATAGTCGATAGTCGATAGTCGATAGTCGATAGTCGATAGTCGATAGTCGATAGTCGATAGTCGATAGTCGATAGTCGATAGTCGATAGTCGATAGTCGATAGTCGATAGTCGATAGTCGATAGTCGATAGTCGATAGTCGATAGTCGATAGTCGATAGTCGATAGTCGATAGTCGATAGTCGATAGTCGATAGTCGAGTCGATAGTCGAGTCGATAGTCGAGTCGATAGTCGAGTCGAGTCGATAGTCGAGTCGATAGTCGAGTCGAGTCGATAGTCGAGTCGATAGTCGAGTCGATAGTCGAGTCGATAGTCGAGGCGAGTCGATAGTCGAGTCGATAGTCGATAGTCGATAGTCGATAGTCGATAGTCGATAGTCGATAGTCGATAGTCGATAGTCGATAGTCGATAGTCGATAGTCGAGTCGATAGTCGAGTCGATAGTCGAGTCGTGTCGATAGTCGAGTCGATAGTCTAGTCGATAGTCGAGTCTATTGTCGAGTCGATAGTCGAGTCGATAGTCGAGTCGACAGTCGAGTCGATAGTCGAGTCGATAGTCGAGTCGAGTCGATAGTCGAGTCGAGTCGATAGTCGAGTCGAGTCGATAGTCGAGTCGAGTCGATAGTCGAGTCGAGTCGATAGTCGATAGTCGATAGTCGATAGTCGATAGTCGATAGTCGATAGTCGAAAGTCGATAGTCGATAGTCGATAGTCGATAGTCGATAGTCGATAGTCGATAGTCGAGTCGATAGTCGAGTCGATAGTCGAGTCGATAGTCGAGTCGATAGTCGAGTCGATAGTCGAATAGAGTCGATAGTCGAGTAGAGTCGATAGTCGAGTCGATAGTCGAGTCGAGTCGATAGTCGAGTCGATAGTCGAGTCGATAGTCGAGTCGATAGTCGAGGCGAGTCGATAGTCGAGTCGATAGTCGATAGTCGATAGTCGATAGTCGATAGTCGATAGTCGATAGTCGATAGTCGATAGTCGATAGTCGATAGTCGATAGTCGAGTCGATAGTCGAGTCGATAGTCGAGTCGATAGTCGATAGTCGAGTCGATAGTCGAGTCGATAGTCGAGTCGATAGTCGAGTCGATAGTCGAGTCGATAGTCGAGTCGTGTCGATAGTCGAGTCGATAGTCTAGTCGATAGTCGAGTCTATTGTCGAGTCGATAGTCGAGTCGATAGTCGAGTCGACAGTCGAGTCGATAGTCGAGTCGATAGTCGAGTCGAGTCGATAGTCGAGTCGAGTCGATAGTCGAGTCGAGTCGATAGTCGAGTCGAGTCGATAGTCGAGTCGAGTCGATAGTCGAGTCGAGTCGATAGTCGATAGTCGATAGTCGATAGTCGATAGTCGATAGTCGATAGTCGAAAGTCGATAGTCGATAGTCGATAGTCGATAGTCGATAGTCGATAGTCGATAGTCGATAGTCGATAGTCGATAGTCGATAGTCGATAGTCGATAGTCGATAGTCGATAGTCGATAGTCGATAGTCGATAGTCGATAGTCGATAGTCGATAGTCGATAGTCGATAGTCGATAGTCGATAGTCGATAGTCGATAGTCGATAGTCGATAGTCGATAGTCGATAGTCGATAGTCGATAGTCGATAGTCGATAGTCGATAGTCGATAGTCGATAGTCGATAGTCGATAGTCGATAGTCGATAGTCGATAGTCGATAGTCGATAGTCGATAGTCGATAGTCGATAGTCGATAGTCGATAGTCGATAGTCGATAGTCGATTGTCGATAGTCGATAGTCGATAGTCGATAGTCGATAGTCGATAGTCGATAGTCGATAGTCGATAGTCGATAGTCGATAGTCGATAGTCGATAGTCGATAGTCGATAGTCGATAGTCGGTAGTCGATAGTCGATAGTCGATAGTCGATAGTCGATAGTCGATAGTCGAGAGTCGATAGTCGAGTCGATAGTCTAGTCGATAGTCGAGTCGATTGTCGAGTCGATAGTCGAGTCGATAGTCGAGTCGACAGTCGAGTCGATAGTCGAGTCGATAGTCGAGTCGAGTCGATAGTCGAGTCGAGTCGATAGTCGAGTCGAGTCGATAGTCGAGTCGAGTCGATAGTCGATAGTCGATAGTCGATAGTCGATAGTCGATAGTCGATAGTCGATAGTCGATAGTCGATAGTCGATAGTCGATAGTCGATAGTCGATAGTCGATAGTCGATAGTCGATAGTCGATAGTCGATAGTCGATAGTCGATAGTCGATAGTCGATAGTCGATAGTCGATAGTCGATAGTCGATAGTCGATAGTCGATAGTCGATAGTCGATAGTCGATTGTCGATAGTCGATAGTCGATAGTCGATAGTCGATAGTCGATAGTCGATAGTCGATAGTCGATAGTCGATAGTCGATAGTCGATAGTCGATAGTCGATAGTCGATAGTCGATAGTCGATAGTCGATAGTCGATAGTCGATAGTCGATAGTCGATAGTCGATAGTCGATAGTCGAGTCGATAGTCGAGTCGATAGTCGAGTCGATAGTCGAGTCGAGTCGATAGTCGAGTCGATAGTCGAGTCGAGTCGATAGTCGAGTCGATAGTCGAGTCGATAGTCGAGTCGATAGTCGAGTCGATAGTCGAGTCGATAGTCGAGTCGATAGTCGAATAGAGTCGATAGTCGAGTAGAGTCGATAGTCGAGTCGATAGTCGAGTCGAGTCGATAGTCGAGTCGATAGTCGAGTCGATAGTCGAGTCGATAGTCGAGGCGAGTCGATAGTCGAGTCGATAGTCGATAGTCGATAGTCGATAGTCGATAGTCGATAGTCGATAGTCGATAGTCGATAGTCGATAGTCGAGTCGATAGTCGAGTCGATAGTCGAGTCGATAGTCGATAGTCGAGTCGATAGTCGAGTCGATAGTCGAGTCGATAGTCGAGTCGATAGTCGAGTCGATAGTCGAGTCGTGTCGATAGTCGAGTCGATAGTCTAGTCGATAGTCGAGTCTATTGTCGAGTCGATAGTCGAGTCGATAGTCGAGTCGACAGTCGAGTCGATAGTCGAGTCGATAGTCGAGTCGAGTCGATAGTCGAGTCGAGTCGATAGTCGAGTCGAGTCGATAGTCGAGTCGATAGTCGAGTCGATAGTCGAGTCGATAGTCGAGTCGATAGTCGATAGTCGAGTCGAGTCGATAGTCGAGTCGAGTCGATAGTCGAGTCGAGTCGATAGTCGAGTCGAGTCGATAGTCGAGTCGATAGTCGAGTCGAGTCGATAGTCGAGTCGATAGTCGATAGTCGATAGTCGATAGTCGATAGTCGATAGTCGATAGTCGATAGTCGATAGTCGATAGTCGATAGTCGATAGTCGATAGTCGATAGTCGATAGTCGATAGTCGATAGTCGATAGTCGATAGTCGATAGTCGATAGTCGATAGTCGAAAGTCGATAGTCGATAGTCGATAGTCGATAGTCGATAGTCGATAGTCGATAGTCGATAGTCGATAGTCGATAGTCGATAGTCGATAGTCGATAGTCGATAGTCGATAGTCGATAGTCGATAGTCGATAGTCGATAGTCGATAGTCGATAGTCGATAGTCGATAGTCGATAGTCGATAGTCGATAGTCGATAGTCGATAGTCGATAGTCGATAGTCGATAGTCGATAGTCGATAGTCGATAGTCGATAGTCGATAGTCGATAGTCGATAGTCGATAGTCGATAGTCGATAGTCGATAGTCGATAGTCGATAGTCGATAGTCGATAGTCGATAGTCGATAGTCGATAGTCGATAGTCGATAGTCGATAGTCGATAGTCGATAGTCGATAGTCGATTGTCGATAGTCGATAGTCGATAGTCGATAGTCGATAGTCGATAGTCGATAGTCGATAGTCGATAGTCGATAGTCGATAGTCGATAGTCGATAGTCGATAGTCGATAGTCGATAGTCGATAGTCGAGTCGATAGTCGAGTCGATAGTCGAGTCGATAGTCGATAGTCGATAGTCGATAGTCGATAGTCGATAGTCGATAGTCGATAGTCGATAGTCGATAGTCGATAGTCGATAGTCGATAGTCGATAGTCGATAGTCGATAGTCGATAGTCGATAGTCGATAGTCGATAGTCGGTAGTCGATAGTCGATAGTCGATAGTCGATAGTCGATAGTCGATAGTCGATAGTCGATAGTCGATAGTCGGTAGTCGATAGTCGATAGTCGATAGTCGATAGTCGATAGTCGATAGTCGAGAGTCGATAGTCGAGTCGATAGTCTAGTCGATAGTCGATAGTCGATAGTCGGTAGTCGATAGTCGATAGTCGATAGTCGATAGTCGATAGTCGATAGTCGAGAGTCGATAGTCGAGTCGATAGTCTAGTCGATAGTCGAGTCGATTGTCGAGTCGATAGTCGAGTCGATAGTCGAGTCGACAGTCGAGTCGATAGTCGAGTCGATAGTCGAGTCGAGTCGATAGTCGAGTCGAGTCGATAGTCGAGTCGAGTCGATAGTCGAGTCGAGTCGATAGTCGAGTCGAGTCGATAGTCGAGTCGAGTCGATAGTCGAGTCGAGTCGATAGTCGAGTCGATAGTCGAGTCGATAGTCGAGTCGATAGTCGAGTCGATAGTCGAGTCGATAGTCGATAGTCGAGTCGAGTCGATAGTCGAGTCGAGTCGATAGTCGAGTCGAGTCGATAGTCGAGTCGATAGTCGAGTCGAGTCGATAGTCGAGTCGATAGTCGATAGTCGATAGTCGATAGTCGATAGTCGATAGTCGATAGTCGATAGTCGATAGTCGATAGTCGATAGTCGATAGTCGATAGTCGATAGTCGATAGTCGATAGTCGATAGTCGATAGTCGATAGTCGATAGTCGATAGTCGATAGTCGATAGTCGATAGTCGATAGTCGATAGTCGATAGTCGATAGTCGATAGTCGATAGTCGATAGTCGAAAGTCGATAGTCGATAGTCGATAGTCGATAGTCGATAGTCGATAGTCGATAGTCGATAGTCGATAGTCGATAGTCGATAGTCGATAGTCGATAGTCGATAGTCGATAGTCGATAGTCGATAGTCGATAGTCGATAGTCGATAGTCGATAGTCGATAGTCGATAGTCGATAGTCGATAGTCGATAGTCGATAGTCGATAGTCGATAGTCGATAGTCGATAGTCGATAGTCGATAGTCGATAGTCGATAGTCGATAGTCGATAGTCGATAGTCGATAGTCGATAGTCGATAGTCGATAGTCGATAGTCGATAGTCGATAGTCGATAGTCGATAGTCGATAGTCGATAGTCGATAGTCGATAGTCGATAGTCGATAGTCGATAGTCGATAGTCGATAGTCGATAGTCGATTGTCGATAGTCGATAGTCGATAGTCGATAGTCGATAGTCGATAGTCGATAGTCGATAGTCGATAGTCGATAGTCGGTAGTCGATAGTCGATAGTCGATAGTCGATAGTCGATAGTCGATAGTCGATAGTCGATAGTCGATAGTCGATAGTCGATAGTCGATAGTCGATAGTCGAGTCGATAGTCGAGTCGATAGTCGAGTCGATAGTCGAGTCGAGTCGATAGTCGAGTCGATAGTCGAGTCGAGTCGATAGTCGAGTCGATAGTCGAGTCGATAGTCGAGTCTATTGTCGAGTCGATAGTCGAGTCGATAGTCGAGTCGACAGTCGAGTCGATAGTCGAGTCGATAGTCGAGTCGAGTCGATAGTCGAGTCGAGTCGATAGTCGAGTCGAGTCGATAGTCGAGTCGAGTCGATAGTCGAGTCGATAGTCGAGTCGATAGTCGAGTCGATAGTCGATAGTCGAGTCGAGTCGATAGTCGAGTCGAGTCGATAGTCGAGTCGAGTCGATAGTCGATAGTCGATAGTCGATAGTCGATAGTCGATAGTCGATAGTCGATAGTCGAAAGTCGATAGTCGATAGTCGATAGTCGATAGTCGATAGTCGATAGTCGATAGTCGATAGTCGATAGTCGATAGTCGATAGTCGATAGTCGATAGTCGATAGTCGATAGTCGATAGTCGATAGTCGATAGTCGATAGTCGATAGTCGATAGTCGATAGTCGATAGTCGATAGTCGATAGTCGATAGTCGATAGTCGATAGTCGATAGTCGATAGTCGATAGTCGATAGTCGATAGTCGATAGTCGATAGTCGATAGTCGATAGTCGATAGTCGATAGTCGATAGTCGATAGTCGATAGTCGATAGTCGATAGTCGATAGTCGATAGTCGATAGTCGATAGTCGATAGTCGATAGTCGATAGTCGATAGTCGATAGTCGATAGTCGATAGTCGATAGTCGAT
>OW121815.1:41532328-41553017 GCA_933228935.1 Pemphredon lugubris | reverse complement strand
AGTCGATAGTCGAGTCGATAGTCGAGTCGATAGTCGAGTCGAGTCGATAGTCGAGTCGATAGTCGAGTCGAGTCGATAGTCGAGTCGATAGTCGAGTCGAGTCGATAGTCGAGTCGAGTCGATAGTCGAGTCGATAGTCGAGTCGATAGTCGAGTCGAGTCGATAGTCGAGTCGATAGTGGAGTCGAGTCGATAGTCGAGTCGATAGTCGAGTCGATAGTCGAGTCGATAGTCGAGTCGAGTCGATAGTCGAGTCGATAGTCGAGTCGAGTCGAGTCGATAGTCGAGTCGATAGTCGAGTCGATAGTCGAGTCGAGTCGATAGTCGAGTCGATAGTCGAGTCGAGTCGATAGTCGAGTCGAGTCGATAGTCGAGTCGATAGTCGAGTCGAGTCGATAGTCGAGTCGATAGTCGAGTCGAGTCGATAGTCGAGTCGAGTCGATAGTCGAGTCGATAGTCGAGTCGAGTCGTTAGTCGAGTCGATAGTCGAGTCGATAGTCGAGTCGATAGTCGATAGTCGAATCGATAGTCGAGTCGATAGTCGAGTCGATAGTCGAGTCGATAGTCGAGTCGATAGTCGAGTCGATAGTCGAGTCGATAGTCGAGTCGATAGTCGAGTCGATAGTCGAGTCGATAGTCGAGTCGATAGTCGAGTCGATAGTCGAGTCGATAGTCGAGTCGATAGTCGATAGTCGAATCGATAGTCGAGTCGATAGTCGAGTCGATAGTCGAGTCGATAGTCGAGTCGATAGTCGAGTCGATAGTCGAGTCGATAGTCGAGTCGATAGTCGAGTCGATAGTCGATAGTCGATAGTCGATAGTCGATAGTCGAGTCGATAGTCGATAGTCGATAGTCGATAGTCGATAGTCGATAGTCGATAGTCGATAGTCGATAGTCGATAGTCGATAGTCGATAGTCGATAGTCGAGTCGATAGTCGAGTCGAGTCGATAGTCGAGTCGATAGTCGAGTCGATAGTCGAGTCGATAGTCGATAGTCGAATCGATAGTCGAGTCGATAGTCGAGTCGATAGTCGAGTCGATAGTCGAGTCGATAGTCGAGTCGATAGTCGAGTCGATAGTCGATAGTCGATAGTCGATAGTCGATAGTCGATAGTCGATAGTCGATAGTCGATAGTCGATAGTCGATAGTCGATAGTCGATGGTCGAGTCGATAGTCGATAGTCGATAGTCGATAGTCGATAGTCGATAGTCGATAGTCGATAGTCGATAGTCGAGTCGAGTCGATAGTCGAGTCGAGTCGATAGTCGAGTCGATAGTCAAGTCGAGTCGGTAGACGAGTCGATAGTCCAGTCGAGTCGATAGTCGAGTCGAGTCGATAGTCGAGTCGAGTCGAGTCGATAGTCGAGTCGATAGTTGAGTCGATAGTCGAGTGGATATTCGAGTCGATAGTCGAGTCGAGTCGATAGTCGAGTCGATAGTCGAGTCGAGTCGATAGTCGAGTCGATAGTCGAGTCGATAGTCGAGTCGAGTCGATAGTCGAGTCGAGTCGATAGTCGAGTCGATAGTCGAGTCGAGTCGATAGTCGAGTCGATAGTCGAGTCGATAGTCGAGTCGAGTCGATAGTCGAGTCGAGTCGATAGTCGAGTCGATAGTCGAGTCGAGTCGATAGTCGAGTCGATAGTCGAGTCGATAGTCGAGTCGATAGTCGAGTCGATAGTCGAGTCGATAGTCGAGTCGATAGTCGAGTCGATAGTCGAGTCGATAGTCGAGTCGAGTCGATAGTCGAGTCGATAGTCGAGTCGAGTCGATAGTCGAGTCGATAGTCGAGTCGAGTCGATAGTCGAGTCGATAGTCGAGTCGATAGTCGAGTCGATAGTCGATAGTCGATAGTTGAGTCGATAGTCGAGTCGAGTCGATAGTCGAGTCGAGTCGATAGTCGAGTCGAGTCGATAGTCGAGTCGATAGTCGATAGTCGATAGTCGATAGTCGATAGTCGATAGTCGATAGTCGATAGTCGATAGTCGATAGTCGATAGTCGATAGTCGATAGTCGATAGTCGATAGTCGATAGTCGATAGTCGAGTCGATAGTCGAGTCGAGTCGATAGTCGAGTCGAGTCGATAGTCGAGTCGAGTCGATAGTCGAGTCGAGTCGATAGTCGAGTCGATAGTCGAGTCGATAGTCGAGTCGATAGTCGATAGTCGAGTCGATAGTCGAGTCGAGTCGATAGTCGAGTCGATAGTCGAGTCGATAGTCGAGTCGATAGTCGAGTCGATAGTCGAGTCGATAGTCGAGTCGATAGTCGAGTCGATAGTCGAGTCGATAGTCGAGTCGATAGTCGAGTCGATAGTCGAGTCGAGTCGATAGTCGAGTCGATAGTCGAGTCGAGTCGATAGTCGAGTCGATAGTCGAGTCGAGTCGATAGTCGAGTCGATAGTCGAGTCGATAGTCGAGTCGATAGTCGATAGTCGATAGTTGAGTCGATAGTCGAGTCGAGTCGATAGTCGAGTCGAGTCGATAGTCGAGTCGAGTCGATAGTCGAGTCGAGTCGATAGTCGAGTCGATAGTCGATAGTCGATAGTCGATAGTCGATAGTCGATAGTCGATAGTCGATAGTCGATAGTCGATAGTCGATAGTCGATAGTCGATAGTCGATAGTCGATAGTCGATAGTCGATAGTCGATAGTCGATAGTCGAGTCGATAGTCGAGTCGAGTCGATAGTCGAGTCGAGTCGATAGTCGAGTCGATAGTCGAGTCGAGTCGATAGTCGAGTCGATAGTCGAGTCGATAGTCGAGTCGATAGTCGAGTCGATAGTCGATAGTCGAATCGATAGTCGAGTCGATAGTCGAGTCGATAGTCGAGTCGATAGTCGAGTCGATAGTCGAGTCGATAGTCGAGTCGATAGTCGAGTCGATAGTCGAGTCGATAGTCGATAGTCGATAGTCGATAGTCGATAGTCGATAGTCGATAGTCGATAGTCGATAGTCGATAGTCGATAGTCGATAGTCGATAGTCGATAGTCGATAGTCGATAGTCGATAGTCGATAGTCGATAGTCGATAGTCGATAGTCGATAGTCGATAGTCGATAGTCGATAGTCGATAGTCGATAGTCGATAGTCGATAGTCGATAGTCGATAGTCGATAGTCGATAGTCGATAGTCGATAGTCGATAGTCGAGTCGAGTCGATAGTCGAGTCGAGTCGATAGTCGAGTCGATAGTCAAGTCGAGTCGGTAGACGAGTCGATAGTCCAGTCGAGTCGATAGTCGAGTCGAGTCGATAGTCGAGTCGAGTCGAGTCGATAGTCGAGTCGATAGTTGAGTCGATAGTCGAGTGGATAATCGAGTCGATAGTCGAGTCGAGTCGATAGTCGAGTCGATAGTCGAGTCGAGTCGATAGTCGAGTCGATAGTCGAGTCGATAGTCGAGTCGAGTCGATAGTCGAGTCGAGTCGATAGTCGAGTCGATAGTCGAGTCGAGTCGATAGTCGAGTCGATAGTCGAGTCGATAGTCGAGTCGAGTCGATAGTCGAGTCGAGTCGATAGTCGAGTCGATAGTCGAGTCGAGTCGATAGTCGAGTCGATAGTCGAGTCGATAGTCGAGTCGATAGTCGAGTCGATAGTCGAGTCGATAGTCGAGTCGATAGTCGAGTCGATAGTCGAGTCGATAGTCGAGTCGAGTCGATAGTCGAGTCGATAGTCGAGTCGATAGTCGAGTCGAGTCGATAGTCGAGTCGATAGTCGAGTCGATAGTCGAGTCGATAGTCGATAGTCGATAGTTGAGTCGATAGTCGAGTCGAGTCGATAGTCGAGTCGAGTCGATAGTCGAGTCGAGTCGATAGTCGAGTCGATAGTCGATAGTCGATAGTCGATAGTCGATAGTCGATAGTCGATAGTCGATAGTCGATAGTCGATAGTCGATAGTCGATAGTCGATAGTCGATAGTCGATAGTCGATAGTCGATAGTCGAGTCGATAGTCGAGTCGAGTCGATAGTCGAGTCGAGTCGATAGTCGAGTCGAGTCGATAGTCGAGTCGAGTCGATAGTCGAGTCGATAGTCGAGTCGATAGTCGAGTCGATAGTCGATAGTCGAGTCGATAGTCGAGTCGAGTCGATAGTCGAGTCGATAGTCGAGTCGATAGTCGAGTCGAGAGTCGAGTCGATAGTCGAGTCGATAGTCGAGTCGATAGTCGAGTCGATAGTCGAGTCGATAGTCGAGTCGATAGTCGAGTCGATAGTCGAGTCGATAGTCGAGTCGAGTCGATAGTCGAGTCGATAGTCGAGTCGAGTCGATAGTCGAGTCGATAGTCGAGTCGAGTCGATAGTCGAGTCGATAGTCGAGTCGATAGTCGAGTCGATAGTCGATAGTCGATAGTTGAGTCGATAGTCGAGTCGAGTCGATAGTCGAGTCGAGTCGATAGTCGAGTCGAGTCGATAGTCGAGTCGATAGTCGATAGTCGATAGTCGATAGTCGATAGTCGATAGTCGATAGTCGATAGTCGATAGTCGATAGTCGATAGTCGATAGTCGATAGTCGATAGTCGATAGTCGATAGTCGATAGTCGATAGTCGATAGTCGATAGTCGAGTCGATAGTCGAGTCGAGTCGATAGTCGAGTCGAGTCGATAGTCGAGTCGATAGTCGAGTCGAGTCGATAGTCGAGTAGATAGTCGAGTCGATAGTCGAGTCGATAGTCGAGTCGATAGTCGATAGTCGAATCGATAGTCGAGTCGATAGTCGAGTCGATAGTCGAGTCGATAGTCGAGTCGATAGTCGAGTCGATAGTCGAGTCGATAGTCGAGTCGATAGTCGAGTCGATAGTCGATAGTCGATAGTCGATAGTCGATAGTCGATAGTCGATAGTCGATAGTCGATAGTCGATAGTCGATAGTCGATAGTCGATAGTCGATAGTCGATAGTCGATAGTCGATAGTCGATAGTCGATAGTCGATAGTCGATAGTCGATAGTCGATAGTCGATAGTCGATAGTCGATAGTCGATAGTCGATAGTCGATAGTCGATAGTCGATAGTCGATAGTCGATAGTCGATAGTCGATAGTCGATAGTCGATAGTCGATAGTCGATAGTCGATAGTCGATAGTCGATAGTCGATAGTCGATAGTCGATAGTCGATAGTCGATAGTCGATAGTCGATAGTCGATAGTCGATAGTCGATAGTCGATAGTCGATAGTCGATAGTCGATAGTCGATAGTCGATAGTCGATAGTCGATAGTCGATAGTCGATAGTCGATAGTCGATAGTCGATAGTCGATAGTCGATAGTCGATAGTCGATAGTCGATAGTCGATAGTCGATAGTCGATAGTCGATAGTCGATAGTCGATAGTCGATAGTCGATAGTCGATAGTCGATAGTCGATAGTCGATAGTCGATAGTCGATAGTCGATAGTCGATAGTCGATAGTCGATAGTCGATAGTCGATAGTCGATAGTCGATAGTCGATAGTCGATAGTCGATAGTCGATAGTCGATAGTCGATAGTCGATAGTCGATAGTCGATAGTCGATAGTCGATAGTCGATAGTCGATAGTCGATAGTCGATAGTCGATAGTCGATAGTCGATAGTCGATAGTCGATAGTCGATAGTCGATAGTCGATAGTCGATAGTCGATAGTCGATAGTCGATAGTCGATAGTCGATAGTCGATAGTCGATAGTCGATAGTCGATAGTCGATAGTCGATAGTCGATAGTCGATAGTCGATAGTCGATAGTCGATAGTCGATAGTCGATAGTCGATAGTCGATAGTCGATAGTCGATAGTCGATAGTCGATAGTCGATAGTCGATAGTCGATAGTCGATAGTCGATAGTCGATAGTCGATAGTCGATAGTCGAGTCGATAGTCGATAGTCGATAGTCGATAGTCGATAGTCGATAGTCGAGTCGATAGTCGAGTCGATAGTCGAGTCGATAGTCGAGTCGATAGTCGAGTCGATAGTCGAGTCGATAGTCGAGTCGATAGTCGAGTCGATAGTCGAGTCGATAGTCGAGTCGATAGTCGAGTCGATAGTCGATAGTCGAATCGATAGTCGAGTCGATAGTCGAGTCGATAGTCGAGTCGATAGTCGAGTCGATAGTCGAGTCGATAGTCGAGTCGATAGTCGAGTCGATAGTCGAGTCGATAGTCGAGTCGATAGTCGAGTCGATAGTCGAGTCGATAGTCGATAGTCGATAGTCGATAGTCGATAGTCGATAGTCGATAGTCGATAGTCGATAGGCGATAGTCGATAGTCGATAGTCGATAGTCGATAGTCGATAGTCGATAGTCGACAGTCGACAGTCGACAGTCGATAGTCGACAGTCGATAGTCGACAGTCGATAGTCGATAGTCGATAGTCGATAGTCGATAGTCGATAGTCGATAGTCGATAGTCGATAGTCGATAGTCGATAGTCGATAGTCGATAGTCGATAGTCGATAGTCGATAGTCGATAGTCGATAGTCGATAGTCGATAGTCGATAGTCGATAGTCGATAGTCGATAGTCGATAGTCGATAGTCGATAGTCGATAGTCGATAGTCGATAGTCGATAGTCGATAGTCGATAGTCGATAGTCGATAGTCGATAGTCGATAGTCGATAGTCGATAGTCGATAGTCGATAGTCGATAGTCGATAGTCGATAGTCGATAGTCGATAGTCGATAGTCGATAGTCGATAGTCGATAGTCGATAGTCGATAGTCGATAGTCGATAGTCGATAGTCGATAGTCGATAGTCGATAGTCGATAGTCGATAGTCGAGTCGATAGTCGATAGTCGATAGTCGATAGTCGATAGTCGATAGTCGATGGTCGAGTCGATAGTCGATAGTCGATAGTCGATAGTCGATAGTCGATAGTCGATAGTCGATAGTCGATAGTCGAGTCGAGTCGATAGTCGAGTCGAGTCGATAGTCGAGTCGATAGTCAAGTCGAGTCGGTAGACGAGTCGATAGTCCAGTCGAGTCGATAGTCGAGTCGAGTCGATAGTCGAGTCGAGTCGATAGTCGAGTCGATAGTTGAGTCGATAGTCGAGTGGATATTCGAGTCGATAGTCGAGTCGAGTCGATAGTCGAGTCGATAGTCGAGTCGAGTCGATAGTCGAGTCGATAGTCGAGTCGATAGTCGAGTCGAGTCGATAGTCGAGTCGAGTCGATAGTCGAGTCGAGTCGATAGTCGAGTCGATAGTCGAGTCGAGTCGATAGTCGAGTCGATAGTCGAGTCGATAGTCGAGTCGAGTCGATAGTCGAGTCGAGTCGATAGTCGAGTCGAGTCGATAGTCGAGTCGAGTCGATAGTCGAGTCGATAGTCGAGTCGAGTCGATAGTCGAGTCGATAGTCGAGTCGATAGTCGAGTCGATAGTCGAGTCGATAGTCGAGTCGATAGTCGAGTCGATAGTCGAGTCGATAGTCGAGTCGATAGTCGAGTCGATAGTCGAGTCGATAGTCGAGTCGATAGTCGAGTCGAGTCGATAGTCGAGTCGATAGTCGAGTCGAGTCGATAGTCGAGTCGAGTCGATAGTCGAGTCGATAGTCGAGTCGAGTCGATAGTCGAGTCGATAGTCGAGTCGATAGTCGAGTCGATAGTCGATAGTCGATAGTTGAGTCGATAGTCGAGTCGAGTCGATAGTCGAGTCGAGTCGATAGTCGAGTCGAGTCGATAGTCGAGTCGAGTCGATAGTCGAGTCGATAGTCGATAGTCGAGTCGAGTCGATAGTCGAGTCGAGTCGATAGTCGAGTCGATAGTCGATAGTCGATAGTCGGTAGTCGATAGTCGATAGTCGATAGTCGATAGTCGATAGTCGATAGTCGATAGTCGATAGTCGATAGTCGATAGTCGATAGTCGATAGTCGATAGTCGATAGTCGATAGTCGATAGTCGAGTCGATAGTCGAGTCGAGTCGATAGTCGAGTCGATAGTCGAGTCGAGTCGATAGTCGAGTCGAGTCGATAGTCGAGTCGATAGTCGAGTCGATAGTCGAGTCGATAGTCGAGTCGATAGTCGATAGTCGAATCGATAGTCGAGTCGATAGTCGAGTCGATAGTCGAGTCGATAGTCGAGTCGATAGTCGAGTCGATAGTCGAGTCGATAGTCGAGTCGATAGTCGAGTCGATAGTCGAGTCGATAGTCGATAGTCGATAGTCGATAGTCGATAGTCGATAGTCGATAGTCGATAGTCGATAGTCGATAGTCGATAGTCGATAGTCGATAGTCGATAGTCGATAGTCGATAGTCGATAGTCGATAGTCGATAGTCGATAGTCGATAGTCGACAGTCGACAGTCGATAGTCGATAGTCGATAGTCGATAGTCGATAGTCGATAGTCGATAGTCGATAGTCGATAGTCGATAGTCGATAGTCGATAGTCGATAGTCGATAGTCGATAGTCGATAGTCGATAGTCGATAGTCGATAGTCGATAGTCGATAGTCGATAGTCGATAGTCGATAGTCGATAGTCGATAGTCGATAGTCGATAGTCGATAGTCGATAGTCGATAGTCGATAGTCGATAGTCGATAGTCGATAGTCGATAGTCGATAGTCGAGTCGATAGTCGATAGTCGATAGTCGATAGTCGATAGTCGATAGTCGATGGTCGAGTCGATAGTCGATAGTCGATAGTCGATAGTCGATAGTCGATAGTCGATAGTCGATAGTCGATAGTCGAGTCGAGTCGATAGTCGAGTCGAGTCGATAGTCGAGTCGATAGTCAAGTCGAGTCGGTAGACGAGTCGATAGTCCAGTCGAGTCGATAGTCGAGTCGAGTCGATAGTCGAGTCGAGTCGATAGTCGAGTCGATAGTTGAGTCGATAGTCGAGTGGATATTCGAGTCGATAGTCGAGTCGAGTCGATAGTCGAGTGGATAGTCGAGTCGAGTCGATAGTCGAGTCGATAGTCGAGTCGATAGTCGAGTCGAGTCGATAGTCGAGTCGAGTCGATAGTCGAGTCGAGTCGATAGTCGAGTCGAGTCGATAGTCGAGTCGATAGTCGAGTCGATAGTCGAGTCGAGTCGATAGTCGAGTCGAGTCGATAGTCGAGTCGATAGTCGAGTCGAGTCGATAGTCGAGTCGATAGTCGAGTCGATAGTCGAGTCGATAGTCGAGTCGATAGTCGAGTCGATAGTCGAGTCGATAGTCGAGTCGATAGTCGAGTCGATAGTCGAGTCGATAGTCGATAGTCGATAGTCGATAGTCGATAGTCGATAGTCGATAGTCGATAGTCGATAGTCGATAGTCGATAGTCGACAGTCGACAGTCGACAGTCGATAGTCGATAGTCGATAGTCGATAGTCGATAGTCGATAGTCGATAGTCGATAGTCGATAGTCGATAGTCGATAGTCGATAGTCGATAGTCGATAGTCGATAGTCGATAGTCGATAGTCGATAGTCGATAGTCGATAGTCGATAGTCGATAGTCGATAGTCGATAGTCGATAGTCGATAGTCGATAGTCGATAGTCGATAGTCGATAGTCGATAGTCGATAGTCGATAGTCGATAGTCGATAGTCGATAGTCGATAGTCGATAGTCGATAGTCGATAGTCGATAGTCGATAGTCGATAGTCGATAGTCGATAGTCGATAGTCGATAGTCGATAGTCGATAGTCGATAGTCGATAGTCGATAGTCGATAGTCGATAGTCGATAGTCGATAGTCGATAGTCGATAGTCGATAGTCGATAGTCGATAGTCGATAGTCGATAGTCGATAGTCGATAGTCGATAGTCGATAGTCGATAGTCGATAGTCGATAGTCGATAGTCGATAGTCGATAGTCGATAGTCGATAGTCGATAGTCGATAGTCGATAGTCGATAGTCGATAGTCGATAGTCGATAGTCGATAGTCGATAGTCGAGTCGATAGTCGATAGTCGATAGTCGATAGTCGATAGTCGATAGTCGATGGTCGAGTCGATAGTCGATAGTCGATAGTCGATAGTCGATAGTCGATAGTCGATAGTCGATAGTCGATAGTCGAGTCGAGTCGATAGTCGAGTCGAGTCGATAGTCGAGTCGATAGTCAAGTCGAGTCGGTAGACGAGTCGATAGTCCAGTCGAGTCGATAGTCGAGTCGAGTCGATAGTCGAGTCGAGTCGATAGTCGAGTCGATAGTTGAGTCGATAGTCGAGTGGATATTCGAGTCGATAGTAGAGTCGAGTCGATAGTCGAGTCGATTGTCGAGTCGAGTCGATAGTCGAGTCGATAGTCGAGTCGATAGTCGAGTCGAGTCGATAGTCGAGTCGAGTCGATAGTCGAGTCGAGTCGATAGTCGAGTCGATAGTCGAGTCGAGTCGATAGTCGAGTCGATAGTCGAGTCGATAGTCGAGTCGAGTCGATAGTCGAGTCGAGTCGATAGTCGAGTCGAGTCGATAGTCGAGTCGAGTCGATAGTCGAGTCGATAGTCGAGTCGAGTCGATAGTCGAGTCGATAGTCGAGTCGATAGTCGAGTCGATAGTCGAGTCGATAGTCGAGTCGATAGTCGAGTCGATAGTCGAGTCGATAGTCGAGTCGATAGTCGAGTCGATAGTCGAGTCGATAGTCGAGTCGATAGTCGAGTCGAGTCGATAGTCGAGTCGATAGTCGAGTCGAGTCGATAGTCGAGTCGAGTCGATAGTCGAGTCGATAGTCGAGTCGAGTCGATAGTCGAGTCGATAGTCGAGTCGATAGTCGAGTCGATAGTCGATAGTCGATAGTTGAGTCGATAGTCGAGTCGAGTCGATAGTCGAGTCGAGTCGATAGTCGAGTCGAGTCGATAGTCGAGTCGAGTCGATAGTCGAGTCGATAGTCGATAGTCGAGTCGAGTCGATAGTCGAGTCGAGTCGATAGTCGAGTCGATAGTCGATAGTCGATAGTCGGTAGTCGATAGTCGATAGTCGATAGTCGATAGTCGATAGTCGATAGTCGATAGTCGATAGTCGATAGTCGATAGTCGATAGTCGATAGTCGATAGTCGATAGTCGATAGTCGATAGTCGAGTCGATAGTCGAGTCGAGTCGATAGTCGAGTCGATAGTCGAGTCGAGTCGATAGTCGAGTCGAGTCGATAGTCGAGTCGATAGTCGAGTCGATAGTCGAGTCGATAGTCGAGTCGATAGTCGATAGTCGAATCGATAGTCGAGTCGATAGTCGAGTCGATAGTCGAGTCGATAGTCGAGTCGATAGTCGAGTCGATAGTCGAGTCGATAGTCGAGTCGATAGTCGAGTCGATAGTCGAGTCGATAGTCGATAGTCGATAGTCGATAGTCGATAGTCGATAGTCGATAGTCGATAGTCGATAGTCGATAGTCGATAGTCGATAGTCGATAGTCGATAGTCGATAGTCGATAGTCGATAGTCGATAGTCGATAGTCGATAGTCGATAGTCGATAGTCGATAGTCGACAGTCGACAGTCGATAGTCGATAGTCGATAGTCGATAGTCGATAGTCGATAGTCGATAGTCGATAGTCGATAGTCGATAGTCGATAGTCGATAGTCGATAGTCGATAGTCGATAGTCGATAGTCGATAGTCGATAGTCGATAGTCGATAGTCGATAGTCGATAGTCGATAGTCGATAGTCGATAGTCGATAGTCGATAGTCGATAGTCGATAGTCGATAGTCGATAGTCGATAGTCGATAGTCGATAGTCGATAGTCGATAGTCGATAGTCGATAGTCGAGTCGATAGTCGATAGTCGATAGTCGATAGTCGATAGTCGAGTCGAGTCGATAGTCGAGTCGAGTCGATAGTCGAGTCGATAGTCAAGTCGAGTCGGTAGACGAGTCGATAGTCCAGTCGAGTCGATAGTCGAGTCGAGTCGATAGTCGAGTCAAGTCGATAGTCGAGTCGATAGTTGAGTCGATAGTCGAGTGGATATTCGAGTCGATAGTCGAGTCGAGTCGATAGTCGAGTGGATAGTCGAGTCGAGTCGATAGTCGAGTCGATAGTCGAGTCGATAGTCGAGTCGAGTCGATAGTCGAGTCGAGTCGATAGTCGAGTCGAGTCGATAGTCGAGTCGATAGTCGAGTCGATAGTCGAGTCGAGTCGATAGTCGAGTCGAGTCGATAGTCGAGTCGATAGTCGAGTCGAGTCGATAGTCGAGTCGATAGTCGAGTCGATAGTCGAGTCGATAGTCGAGTCGATAGTCGAGTCGATAGTCGAGTCGATAGTCGAGTCGATAGTCGAGTCGATAGTCGATAGTCGATAGTCGATAGTCGATAGTCGATAGTCGATAGTCGATAGTCGATAGTCGATAGTCGATAGTCGACAGTCGACAGTCGATAGTCGATAGTCGATAGTCGATAGTCGATAGTCGATAGTCGATAGTCGATAGTCGATAGTCGATAGTCGATAGTCGATAGTCGATAGTCGATAGTCGATAGTCGATAGTCGATAGTCGATAGTCGATAGTCGATAGTCGATAGTCGATAGTCGATAGTCGATAGTCGATAGTCGATAGTCGATAGTCGATAGTCGATAGTCGATAGTCGATAGTCGATAGTCGATAGTCGATAGTCGATAGTCGATAGTCGATAGTCGATAGTCGATAGTCGATAGTCGATAGTCGATAGTCGATAGTCGATAGTCGATAGTCGATAGTCGATAGTCGAGTCGATAGTCGATAGTCGATAGTCGATAGTCGATAGTCGATAGTCGATGGTCGAGTCGATAGTCGATAGTCGATAGTCGATAGTCGATAGTCGATAGTCGATAGTCGATAGTCGATAGTCGAGTCGAGTCGATAGTCGAGTCGAGTCGATAGTCGAGTCGATAGTCAAGTCGAGTCGGTAGACGAGTCGATAGTCCAGTCGAGTCGATAGTCGAGTCGAGTCGATAGTCGAGTCGAGTCGATAGTCGAGTCGATAGTTGAGTCGATAGTCGAGTGGATATTCGAGTCGATAGTCGAGTCGAGTCGATAGTCGAGTCGATAGTCGAGTCGATAGTCGAGTCGATAGTCGAGTCGATAGTCGAGTCGATAGTCGAGTCGATAGTCGAGTCGATAGTCGAGTCGATAGTCGAGTCGATAGTCGAGTCGAGTCGATAGTCGAGTCGATAGTCGAGTCGAGTCGATAGTCGAGTCGAGTCGATAGTCGAGTCGATAGTCGAGTCGAGTCGATAGTCGAGTCGATAGTCGAGTCGATAGTCGAGTCGATAGTCGATAGTCGATAGTTGAGTCGATAGTCGAGTCGAGTCGATAGTCGAGTCGAGTCGATAGTCGAGTCGAGTCGATAGTCGAGTCGATAGTCGATAGTCGAGTCGAGTCGATAGTCGAGTCGAGTCGATAGTCGAGTCGATAGTCGATAGTCGATAGTCGGTAGTCGATAGTCGATAGTCGATAGTCGATAGTCGATAGTCGATAGTCGATAGTCGATAGTCGATAGTCGATAGTCGATAGTCGATAGTCGATAGTCGATAGTCGATAGTCGAGTCGATAGTCGAGTCGAGTCGATAGTCGAGTCGAGTCGATAGTCGAGTCGATAGTCGAGTCGAGTCGATAGTCGAGTCGATAGTCGAGTCGATAGTCGAGTCGATAGTCGATAGTCGAATCGATAGTCGAGTCGATAGTCGAGTCGATAGTCGAGTCGATAGTCGAGTCGATAGTCGAGTCGATAGTCGAGTCGATAGTCGAGTCGATAGTCGAGTCGATAGTCGATAGTCGATAGTCGATAGTCGATAGTCGATAGTCGATAGTCGATAGTCGATAGTCGATAGTCGATAGTCGATAGTCGATAGTCGATAGTCGATAGTCGATAGTCGATAGTCGATAGTCGATAGTCGATAGTCGATAGTCGATAGTCGATAGTCGATAGTCGATAGTCGATAGTCGATAGTCGATAGTCGATAGTCGATAGTCGATAGTCGATAGTCGATAGTCGATAGTCGATAGTCGATAGTCGATAGTCGATAGTCGATAGTCGATAGTCGATAGTCGATAGTCGATAGTCGATAGTCGATAGTCGATAGTCGATAGTCGATAGTCGATAGTCGATAGTCGATAGTCGATAGTCGATAGTCGATAGTCGATAGTCGATAGTCGATAGTCGATAGTCGAGTCGATAGTCGATAGTCGATAGTCGATAGTCGATAGTCGATAGTCGAGTCGATAGTCGAGTCGAGTCGATAGTCGAGTCGATAGTTGAGTCGATAGTCGAGTGGATATTCGAGTCGATAGTCGAGTCGAGTCTATAGTCGAGTCGATAGTCGAGTCGAGTCGATAGTCGAGTCGATAGTCGAGTCGAGTCGATAGTCGAGTCGAGTCGATAGTCGAGTCGATAGTCGAGTCGAGTCGATAGTCGAGTCGATAGTCGAGTCGATAGTCGAGTCGATAGTCGAGTCGATAGTCGAGTCGATAGTGGAGTCGATAGTCGAGTCGATAGTCGAGTCGATAGTCGAGTCGAGTCGATAGTCGAGTCGATAGTCGAGTCGAGTCGATAGTCGAGTCGAGTCGATAGTCGAGTCGATAGTCGAGTCGAGTCGATAGTCGAGTCGATAGTCGAGTCGATAGTCGAGTCGATAGTCGATAGTCGAATCGATAGTCGAGTCGATAGTCGAGTCGATAGTTGAGTCGATAGTCGAGTCGATAGTCGAGTCGATAGTCGAGTCGAGTCGATAGTCGAGTCGAGTCGATAGTCGAGTCGAGTCGATAGTCGAGTCGAGTCGATAGTCGAGTCGAGTCGATAGTCGAGTCGAGTCGATAGTCGAGTCGAGTCGATAGTCGAGTCGATAGTCGATAGTCGATAGTCGGTAGTCGATAGTCGATAGTCGATAGTCCATAGTCGATAGTCGATAGTCGATAGTCGATAGTCGATAGTCGATAGTCGATAGTCGATAGTCGATAGTCGATAGTCGACAGTCGATAGTCGAGTCGATAGTCGAGTCGAGTCGATAGTCGAGTCGATAGTCGAGTCGAGTCGATAGTCGAGTCGATAGTCGAGTCGATAGTCGAGTCGATAGTCGATAGTCGAATCGATAGTCGAGTCGATAGTTGAGTCGATAGTCGAGTCGATAGTCGAGTCGATAGTCGAGTCGATAGTCGAGTCGATAGTCGAGTCGATAGTCGAGTCGATAGTCGAGTCGATAGTCGAGTCGATAGTCGATAGTCGATAGTCGATAGTCGATAGTCGATAGTCGATAGTCGATAGTCGATAGTCGATAGTCGATAGTCGATAGTCGATAGTCGATAGTCGATAGTCGATAGTCGATAGTCGATAGTCGATAGTCGATAGTCGATAGTCGATAGTCGATAGTCGATAGTCGATAGTCGATAGTCGATAGTCGATAGTCGATAGTCGATAGTCGATAGTCGATAGTCGATAGTCGATAGTCGATAGTCGATAGTCGATAGTCGATAGTCGATAGTCGATAGTCGATAGTCGATAGTCGATAGTCGATAGTCGATAGTCGATAGTCGATAGTCGATAGTCGATAGTCGATAGTCGATAGTCGATAGTCGATAGTCGATAGTCGATAGTCGATAGTCGATAGTCGATAGTCGATAGTCGATAGTCGAGTCGATAGTCGATAGTCGATAGTCGATAGTCGATAGTCGATAGTCGAGTCGATAGTCGAGTCGAGTCGATAGTCGAGTCGATAGTTGAGTCGATAGTCGAGTGGATATTCGAGTCGATAGTCGAGTCGAGTCGATAGTCGAGTCGATAGTCGAGTCGAGTCGATAGTCGAGTCGATAGTCGAGTCGAGTCGATAGTCGAGTCGAGTCGATAGTCGAGTCGATAGTCGAGTCGAGTCGATAGTCGAGTCGATAGTCGAGTCGATAGTCGAGTCGATAGTCGAGTCGATAGTCGAGTCGATAGTGGAGTCGATAGTCGAGTCGATAGTCGAGTCGATAGTCGAGTCGAGTCGATAGTCGAGTCGATAGTCGAGTCGAGTCGATAGTCGAGTCGAGTCGATAGTCGAGTCGATAGTCGAGTCGAGTCGATAGTCGAGTCGATAGTCGAGTCGATAGTCGAGTCGATAGTCGATAGTCGAATCGATAGTCGAGTCGATAGTCGAGTCGATAGTTGAGTCGATAGTCGAGTCGATAGTCGAGTCGATAGTCGAGTCGAGTCGATAGTCGAGTCGAGTCGATAGTCGAGTCGAGTCGATAGTCGAGTCGAGTCGATAGTCGAGTCGAGTCGATAGTCGAGTCGAGTCGATAGTCGAGTCGAGTCGATAGTCGAGTCGATAGTCGATAGTCGATAGTCGGTAGTCGATAGACGATAGTCGATAGTCCATAGTCGATAGTCGATAGTCGATAGTCGATAGTCGATAGTCGATAGTCGATAGTCGATAGTCGATAGTCGATAGTCGATAGTCGATAGTCGATAGTCGATAGTCGATAGTCGATAGTCGATAGTCGATAGTCGATAGTCGATAGTCGATAGTCGATAGTCGATAGTCGATAGTCGATAGTCGATAGTCGATAGTCGATAGTCGATTGTCGATAGTCGATAGTCGATAGTCGATAGTCGATAGTCGATAGTCGATAGTCGATAGTCGATAGTCGATAGTCGATAGTCGATAGTCGATAGTCGATAGTCGATAGTCGATAGTCGATAGTCGATAGTCGATAGTCGATAGTCGATAGTCGATAGTCGATAGTCGATAGTCGATAGTCGAGTCGATAGTCGAGTCGATAGTCGAGTCGATAGTCGATAGTCGAATCGATAGTCGAGTCGATAGTCGAGTCGATAGTTGAGTCGATAGTCGAGTCGATAGTCGAGTCGATAGTCGAGTCGAGTCGATAGTCGAGTCGAGTCGATAGTCGAGTCGAGTCGATAGTCGAGTCGAGTCGATAGTCGAGTCGAGTCGATAGTCGAGTCGAGTCGATAGTCGAGTCGAGTCGATAGTCGAGTCGATAGTCGATAGTCGATAGTCGGTAGTCGAGAGTCGATAGTCGATAGTCCATAGTCGATAGTCGATAGTCGATAGTCGATAGTCGATAGTCGATAGTCGATAGTCGATAGTCGATAGTCGATAGTCGATAGTCGATAGTCGATAGTCGATAGTCGATAGTCGATAGTCGATAGTCGATAGTCGATAGTCGATAGTCGATAGTCGATAGTCGATAGTCGATAGTCGATAGTCGATAGTCGATAGTCGATAGTCGATTGTCGATAGTCGATAGTCGATAGTCGATAGTCGATAGTCGATAGTCGATAGTCGATAGTCGATAGTCGATAGTCGATAGTCGATAGTCGATAGTCGATAGTCGATAGTCGATAGTCGTTAGTCGATAGTCGATAGTCGATAGTCGATAGTCGATAGTCGATAGTCGATAGTCGATAGTCGATAGTCGATAGTCGATAGTCGATAGTCGATAGTCGATAGTCGATAGTCGATAGTCGATAGTCGATAGTCGATAGTCGATAGTCGATAGTCGATAGTCGATAGTCGATAGTCGATAGTCGATAGTCGATAGTCGATAGTCGATAGTCGATAGTCGATAGTCGATAGTCGATAGTCGATAGTCGATAGTCGATAGTCGATAGTCGATAGTCGATAGTCGATAGTCGATAGTCGATAGTCGATAGTCGATAGTCGATAGTCGATAGTCGATAGTCGATAGTCGATAGTCGATAGTCGATAGTCGATAGTCGATAGTCGATAGTCGATAGTCGATAGTCGATAGTCGATAGTCGATAGTCGATAGTCGATAGTCGATAGTCGATAGTCGATAGTCGATAGTCGATAGTCGATAGTCGATAGTCGATAGTCGATAGTCGATAGTCGATAGTCGATAGTCGATAGTCGATAGTCGATAGTCGATAGTCGATAGTCGATAGTCGATAGTCGATAGTCGATAGTCGATAGTCGATAGTCGATAGTCGATAGTCGATAGTCGATAGTCGATAGTCGATAGTCGAGTCGATAGTCGATAGTCGATAGTCGATAGTCGATAGTCGATAGTCGAGTCGATAGTCGAGTCGAGTCGATAGTCGAGTCGATAGTTGAGTCGATAGTCGAGTGGATATTCGAGTCGATAGTCGAGTCGAGTCGATAGTCGAGTCGATAGTCGAGTCGAGTCGATAGTCGAGTCGATAGTCGAGTCGAGTCGATAGTCGAGTCGAGTCGATAGTCGAGTCGATAGTCGAGTCGAGTCGAGAGTCGAGTCGATAGTCGAGTCGATAGTCGAGTCGATAGTCGAGTCGATAGTCGAGTCGATAGTCGAGTCGATAGTCGAGTCGATAGTCGAGTCGATAGTCGAGTCGAGTCGATAGTCGAGTCGATAGTCGAGTCGAGTCGATAGTCGAGTCGAGTCGATAGTCGAGTCGATAGTCGAGTCGAGTCGATAGTCGAGTCGAGTCGATAGTCGAGTCGATAGTCGAGTCGATAGTCGAGTCGATAGTCGATAGTCGAATCGATAGTCGAGTCGATAGTCGAGTCGATAGTTGAGTCGATAGTCGAGTCGATAGTCGAGTCGATAGTCGAGTCGAGTCGATAGTCGAGTCGAGTCGATAGTCGAGTCGAGTCGATAGTCGAGTCGAGTCGATAGTCGAGTCGAGTCGATAGTCGAGTCGAGTCGATAGTCGAGTCGAGTCGATAGTCGAGTCGAGTCGATAGTCGAGTCGATAGTCGATAGTCGATAGTCGGTAGTCGATAGTCGATAGTCGATAGTCCATAGTCGATAGTCGATAGTCGATAGTCGATAGTCGATAGTCGATAGTCGATAGTCGATAGTCGATAGTCGATAGTCGATAGTCGATAGTCGAGTCGATAGTCGAGTCGAGTCGATAGTCGAGTCGAGTCGATAGTCGAGTCGATAGTCGAGTCGAGTCGATAGTCGAGTCGATAGTCGAGTCGATAGTCGATAGTCGAATCGATAGTCGAGTCGATAGTTGAGTCGATAGTCGAGTCGATAGTCGAGTCGATAGTCGAGTCGATAGTCGAGTCGATAGTCGAGTCGATAGTCGAGTCGATAGTCGAGTCGATAGTCGAGTCGATAGTCGAGTCGATAGTCGAGTCGATAGTCGATAGTCGATAGTCGATAGTCGATAGTCGATAGTCGATAGTCGATAGTCGATAGTCGATAGTCGATAGTCGATAGTCGATAGTCGATAGTCGATAGTCGATAGTCGATAGTCGATAGTCGATAGTCGATAGTCGATAGTCGATAGTCGATAGTCGATAGTCGATAGTCGATAGTCGATAGTCGATAGTCGATAGTCGATAGTCGATAGTCGATAGTCGAGTCGATAGTCGATAGTCGATAGTCGATAGTCGATAGTCGATAGTCGAGTCGATAGTCGATAGTCGATAGTCGAGTCGATAGTCGAGTCGAGTCGATAGTCGAGTCGATAGTCGAGTCGAGTCGAGTCGATAGTCGAGTCGATAGTCGAGTCGAGTCGATAGTCGAGTCGAGTCGATAGTCGAGTCGATAGTCGAGTCGATAGTCGAGTCGAGTCGATAGTCGAGTCGAGTCGATAGTCGAGTCGATAGTCGAGTCGAGTCGATAGTCGAGTCGAGTCGATAGTCGAGTCGATAGTGGAGTCGAGTCGATAGTCGAGTCGATAGTCGAGTCGATAGTCGAGTCGATAGTCGAGTCGATAGTCGAGTCGATAGTCGAGTCGATAGTCGAGTCGATAGTCGAGTCGAGTCGATAGTCGAGTCGAGTCGATAGTCGAGTCGATAGTCGAGTCGAGTCGATAGTCGAGTCGATAGTCGAGTCGATAGTCGAGTCGAGTCGATAGTCGAGTCGATAATCGAGTCGAGTCGATAGTCGAGTAGAGTCGATAGTCGAGTCGATAGTCGAGTCGATAGTCGAGTCGAGTCGATAGTCGAGTCGATAGTCGAGTCGATAGTCGAGTCGAGTCGATAGTCGAGTCGATAGTCGAGTCGATAGTCGAGTCGATAGTCGAGTCGAGTCGATAGTCGAGTCGATAGTCGAGTCGAGTCGATAGTCGAGTCGAGTCGAGAGTCGAGTCGATAGTCGAGTCGAGTCGATAGTCGAGTCGATAGTCGAGTCGAGTCGATAGTCGAGTCGATAGTCGAGTCGAGTCGATAGTCGAGTCGATAGTCGAGTCGATAGTCGAGTCGAGTCGATAGTCGAGTCGATAGTGGAGTCGAGTCGATAGTCGAGTCGATAGTCGAGTCGATAGTCGAGTCGATAGTCGAGTCGAGTCGATAGTCGAGTCGATAGTCGAGTCGAGTCGAGTCGATAGTCGAGTCGATAGTCGAGTCGATAGTCGAGTCGAGTCGAGTCGATAGTCGAGTCGATAGTGGAGTCGAGTCGATAGTCGAGTCGATAGTCGAGTCGATAGTCGAGTCGAGTCGATAGTCGAGTCGATAGTCGAGTCGAGTCGATAGTCGAGTCGAGTCGATAGTCGAGTCGAGTCGATAGTCGAGTCGATAGTCGAGTCGAGTCGTTAGTCGAGTCGATAGTCGAGTCGATAGTCGAGTCGATAGTCGATAGTCGAATCGATAGTCGAGTCGATAGTCGAGTCGATAGTCGAGTCGATAGTCGAGTCGATAGTCGAGTCGATAGTCGAGTCGATAGTCGAGTCGATAGTCGAGTCGATAGTCGAGTCGATAGTCGAGTCGAGTCGAGTCGATAGTCGAGTCGAGTCGATAGTCGAGTCGATAGTCGAGTCTATAGTCGAGTCGAGTCGATAGTCGAGTCGATAGTCGAGTCGAGTCGATAGTCGAGTCGATAGTCGAGTCGAGTCGATAGTCGAGTCGATAGTCGAGTCGATAGTCGAGTCGATAGTCGATAGTCGAATCGATATTCGAGTCGATAGTCGAGTCGATAGTTGAGTCGATA
>OW121815.1:41511364-41532128 GCA_933228935.1 Pemphredon lugubris | reverse complement strand
CGAGTCGAGTCGATAGTCGAGTCGATAGTCGATAGTCGAGTCGAGTCGATAGTCGAGTCGATAGTCGAGTCGATAGTCGATAGTCGAGTCGAGTCGATAGTCGAGTCGATAGTCGAGTCGAGTCGAGTCGATAGTCGAGTCGATAGTCGAGTCGAGTCGATAGTCGATAGTCGAGTCGAGTCGATAGTCGAGTCGAGTCGATAGTCGAGTCGATAGTCGATAGTCGAGTCGAGTCGATAGTCGAGTCGAGTCGATAGTCGAGTCGAGTCGATAGTCGAGTCGAGTCGATAGTCGAGTCGAGTCGATAGTCGAGTCGTTCGATAGTCGAGTCGATAGTCGAGTCGAGTCGATAGTCGAGTCGAGTCGATAGTCGAGTCGAGTCGAGTCGATAGTCGAGTCGAGTCGATAGTCGAGTCGATAGTCGAGTCGAGTCGATAGTCGAGTCGAGTCGATAGTCGAGTCGATAGTCGAGTCGAGTCGATAGTCGAGTCGATAGTCGATAGTCGAGTCGATAGTCGAGTCGAGTCGATAGTCGAGTCGATAGTCGATAGTCGAGTCGAGTCGATAGTCGAGTCGATAGTCGAGTCGAGTCGATAGTCGATAGTCGAGTCGAGTCGATAGTCGAGTCGATAGTCGATAGTCGAGTCGAGTCGAGTCGATAGTCGAGTCGATAGTCGATAGTCGAGTCGAGTCGATAGTCGAGTCGAGTCGATAGTCGAGTCGAGTCGATAGTCGAGTCGAGTCGATAGTCGAGTCGAGTCGATAGTCGAGTCGAGTCGATAGTCGAGTCGATAGTCGAGTCGATAGTCGAGTCGATAGTCGAGTCGATAGTCGAGTCGAGTCGATAGTCGAGTCGAGTCGATAGTCGAGTCGAGTCGATAGTCGAGTCGAGTCGATAGTCGAGTCGAGTCGATAGTCGAGTCGAGTCGATAGTCGAGTCGAGTCGATAGTCGAGTCGAGTCGATAGTCGAGTCGAGTCGATAGTCGAGTCGAGTCGATAGTCGAGTCGAGTCGATAGTCGAGTCGATAGTCGATAGTCGAGTCGAGTCGATAGTCGAGTCGATAGTCGATAGTCGAGTCGAGTCGATAGTCGAGTCGATAGTCGATAGTCGAGTCGAGTCGATAGTCGAGTCGAGTCGTAGTCGATAGTCGAGTCGAGTCGATAGTCGATAGTCGAGTCGAGTCGATAGTCGAGTCGAGTCGATAGTCGAGTCGATAGTCGATAGTCGAGTCGAGTCGATAGTCGAGTCGAGTCGATAGTCGAGTCGAGTCGATAGTCGAGTCGAGTCGATAGTCGAGTCGAGTCGATAGTCGAGTCGAGTCGATAGTCGAGTCGAGTCGATAGTCGAGTCGATAGTCGATAGTCGATAGTCGAGTCGAGTCGATAGTCGAGTCGATAGTCGAGTCGAGTCGATAGTCGAGTCGATAGTCGATAGTCGAGTCGAGTCGATAGTCGAGTCGATAGTCGATAGTCGAGTCGAGTCGATAGTCGAGTCGATAGTCGATAGTCGAGTCGAGTCGATAGTCGAGTCGAGTCGATAGTCGATAGTCGAGTCGAGTCGATAGTCGAGTCGATAGTCGATAGTCGAGTCGAGTCGATAGTCGATAGTCGAGTCGAGTCGATAGTCGAGTCGATAGTCGAGTCGAGTCGATAGTCGAGTCGATAGTCGATAGTCGAGTCGAGTCGAGTCGATAGTCGAGTCGATAGTCGAGTCGAGTCGAGTCGATAGTCGAGTCGATAGTCGATAGTCGAGTCGAGTCGATAGTCGAGTCGATAGTCGATAGTCGAGTCGAGTCGATAGTCGAGTCGATAGTCGAGTCGATAGTCGATAGTCGAGTCGAGTCGATAGTCGAGTCGATAGTCGAGTCGAGTCGAGTCGATAGTCGAGTCGATAGTCGAGTCGAGTCGATAGTCGATAGTCGAGTCGAGTCGATAGTCGAGTCGATAGTCGATAGTCGAGTCGAGTCGATAGTCGAGTCGATAGTCGATAGTCGAGTCGAGTCGATAGTCGAGTCGATAGTCGATAGTCGAGTCGAGTCGATAGTCGATAGTCGAGTCGAGTCGATAGTCGAGTCGATAGTCGATAGTCGAGTCGATAGTCGAATCGATAGTCGATAGTCGAGTCGATAGTCGAGTCGATAGTCGATAGTCGAGTCGAGTCGATAGTCGAGTCGATAGTCGAGTCGATAGTCGAGTCGATAGTCGAGTCGATAGTCGAGTCGATAGTCGAGTCGAGTCGATAGTCGAGTCGATAGTCGATAGTCGAGTCGAGTCGATAGTCGATAGTCGAGTCGAGTCTATAGTCGAGTCGATAGTCGATAGTCGAGTCGATAGTCGATAGTCGAGTCGAGTCGATAGTCGAGTCGATAGTGGATAGTCGAGTCGAGTCGATAGTCGATAGTCGAGTCGACTCGATAGTCGAGTCGATAGTCGATAGTCGAGTCGATAGTCGATAGTCGAGTCGATAGTCGATAGTCGAGTCGAGTCGATAGTCGAGTCGATAGTCGATAGTCGAGTCGAGTCGATAGTCGAGTCGATAGTCGAGTCGATAGTCGAGTCGATAGTCGATAGTCGAGTCGAGTCGATAGTCGAGTCGATAGTCGAGTCGAGTCAATAGTCGAGTCGATAGTCGATAGTCGAGTCGAGTCGATAGTCGAGTCGATAGTCGATAGTGGAGTCGATAGTCGATAGTCGAGTCGAGTCGATAGTCGAGTCGAGTCGATAGTCGATAGTCGAGTCGAGTCGATAGTCGAGTCGATAGTCGAGTCGATAGTCGAGTCGATAGTCGATAGTCGAGTCGAGTCGATAGTCGATAGTCGAGTCGAGTCGATAGTCGATAGTCGAGTCGATAGTCGAATCGATAGTCGATAGTCGAGTCGAGTCGAGTCGATAGTCGAGTCGATAGTCGAGTCGATAGTCGATAGTCGAGTCGAGTCGATAGTCCAGTCGATAGTCGAGTCGATAGTCGAGTCGAGTCAATAGTCGAGTCGATAGTCGATAGTCGAGTCGAGTCTATAGTCGATAGTCGAGTCGAGTCGATAGTCGAGTCGATAGTCGATAGTCGAGTCGATAGTCGATAGTCGAGTCGAGTCGATAGTCGAGTCGATAGTGGATAGTCGAGTCGAGTCGATAGTCGATAGTCGAGTCGACTCGATAGTCGAGTCGATAGTCGATAGTCGAGTCGATAGTCGATAGTCGAGTCGATAGTCGATAGTCGAGTCGAGTCGATAGTCGAGTCGATAGTCGAGTCGATAGTCGAGTCGATAGTCGATAGTCGAGTCGAGTCGATAGTCGAGTCGATAGTCGAGTCGAGTCAATAGTCGAGTCGATAGTCGATAGTCGAGTCGAGTCGATAGTCGAGTCGATAGTCGATAGTCGAGTCGAGTCGATAGTCGAGTCGATAGTCGATAGTCGAGTCAAGTCGATAGTCGAGTCGAGTCGATAGTCGATAGTCGAGTCGAGTCGATAGTCGAGTCGATAGTCGAGTCGAGTCGATAGTCGAGTCGATAGTCGATAGTCGAGTCGAGTCGAGTCGATAGTCGAGTCGATAGTCGATAGTCGAGTCGAGTCGATAGTCGAGTCGATAGTCGATAGTCGAGTCGATAGTCGAGTCGATAGTCGATAGTCGAGTCGAGTCGATAGTCGATCGTCGAGTCGAGTCGATAGTCGAGTCGATAGTCGATAGTCGAGTCGAGTCGATAGTCGATAGTCGAGTCGAGTCGATAGTCGATAGTCGAGTCGATAGTCGATAGTCGAGTCGATAGTCGATAGTCGAGTCGATAGTCGATAGTCGAGTCGATAGTCGATAGTCGATAGTCGAGTCGAGTCGATAGTCGAGTCGATAGTCGATAGTCGAGTCGATAGTCGATAGTCGAGTCGAGTCGATAGTCGAGTCGATAGTCGAGTCGATAGTCGAGTCGATAGTCGATAGTCGAGTCGAGTCGATAGTCGAGTCGAGTCGAGTCGATAGTCGAGTCGATAGTCGACAGTCGAGTCGAGTCGATAGTCGAGTCGATAGTCGAGTCGATAGTCGATAGTCGAGTCGAGTCGATAGTCGAGTCGATAGTCGAGTCGAGTCAATAGTCGAGTCGATAGTCGATAGTCGAGTCGAGTAGATAGTCGAGTCGATAGTCGATAGTCGAGTCGAGTCGATAGTCGAGTCGAGTCGATAGTCGAGTCGAGTCGAGTCGATAGTCGATCGTCGAGTCGAGTCGATAGTCGAGTCGATAGTCGATAGTCGAGTCGAGTCGATAGTCGATAGTCGAGTCGAGTCGATAGTCGATAGTCGAGTCGATAGTCGATAGTCGAGTCGATAGTCGATAGTCGATAGTCGAGGCGATAGTCGATAGTCGATAGTCGAGTCGAGTCGATAGTCGAGTCGATAGTCGATAGTCGAGTCGATAGTCGATAGTCGAGTCGAGTCGATAGTCGAGTCGAGTCGATAGTCGAGTCGATAGTCGAGTCGATAGTCGATAGTCGATAGTCGAGTCGAGTCGATAGTCGAGTCGATAGTCGAGTCGAGTCGAGTCGATAGTCGAGTCGATAGTCGAGTCGAGTCGATAGTCGATAGTCGAGTCGAGTCGATAGTCGAGTCGAGTCGATAGTCGAGTCGATAGTCGATAGTCGAGTCGAGTCGATAGTCGAGTCGATAGTCGATAGTCGAGTCGAGTCGATAGTCGAGTCGATAGTCGAGTCGATAGTCGATAGTCGATAGTCGAGTCGATAGTCGAGTCGATAGTCGAGTCGAGTCGATAGTCGAGTCGATAGTCGAGTCGAGTCGATAGTCGAGTCGATAGTCGAGTCGATAGTCGATAGTCGAGTCGAGTCGATAGTCGAGTCGATAGTCGATAGTCGAGTCGAGTCGATAGTCGAGTCGATAGTCGAGTCGAGTCGAGTCGATAGTCGAGTCGATAGTCGATAGTCGAGTCGAGTCGATAGTCGAGTCGAGTCGATAGTCGACTCGATAGTCGATAGTCAAGTCGAGTCGATAGTCGAGTCGATAGTCGATAGTCGAGTCGAGTCGATAGTCGATAGTCGAGTCGAGTCGATAGTCGAGTCGATAGTCGATAGTCGAGTCGATAGTCGAATCGATAGTCGATAGTCGAGTCGAGTCGATAGTCGAGTCGATAGTCGAGTCGATAGTCGAGTCGAGTCGATAGTCGAGTCGATAGTCGATAGTCGAGTCGATAGACGAGTCGAGTCGATAGTCGAGTCGATAGTCGATAGTCGAGTCGAGTCGATAGTCGATAGTCGAGTCGAGTCGATAGTCGAGTCGATAGTCGAGTCGAGTCGAGTCGATAGTCGAGTCGATAGTCGAGTCGAGTCGATAGTCGATAGTCGAGTCGAGTCGATAGTCGAGTCGAGTCGATAGTCGAGTCGATAGTCGATAGTCGAGTCGAGTCGATAGTCGAGTCGATAGTCGATAGTCGAGTCGAGTCGATAGTCGATAGTCGAGTCGAGTCGATAGTCGAGTCGATAGTCGAATCGATAGTCGATAGTCGAGTCGAGTCGATAGTCGAGTCGATAGTCGAGTCGATAGTCGATAGTCGAGTCGAGTCGATAGTCGAGTCGATAGTCGAGTCGAGTCGATAGTCGAGTCGAGTCGATAGTCGAGTCGAGTCGATAGTCGAGTCGATAGTCGAGTCGATAGTCGAGTCGAGTCGATAGTCGAGTCGAGTCGATAGTCGAGTCGAGTCGATAGTCGAGTCGAGTCGATAGTCGAGTCGAGTCGATAGTCGAGTCGAGTCGATAGTCGAGTCGAGTCGATAGTCGAGTCGAGTCGATAGTCGAGTCGAGTCGATAGTCGAGTCGAGTCGATAGTCGAGTCGAGTCGATAGTCGAGTCGAGTCGATAGTCGAGTCGAGTCGATAGTCGAGTCGAGTCGATAGTCGAGTCGAGTCGATAGTCGAGTCGAGTCGATAGTCGAGTCGAGTCGATAGTCGAGTCGAGTCGATAGTCGAGTCGAGTCGATAGTCGAGTCGAGTCGATAGTCGAGTCGAGTCGATAGTCGAGTCGAGTCGATAGTCGAGTCGAGTCGAGTCGATAGTCGAGTCGAGTCGATAGTCGAGTCGAGTCGATTGTCGAGTCGAGTCGATAGTCGAGTCGAGTCGATAGTCGATAGTCGATAGTCGAGTCGAGTCGATAGTCGAGTCGATAGTCGAGTCGATAGTCGATAGTCGATAGTCGATAGTCGAGTCGAGTCGATAGTCGAGTCGATAGTCGATAGTCGAGTCGAGTCGATAGTCGAGTCGATAGTCGATAGTCGAGTCGAGTCGAGTCGATAGTCGAGTCGATAGTCGAGTCGAGTCGATAGTCGAGTCGAGTCGATAGTCGAGTCGAGTCGATAGTCGAGTCGAGTCGATAGTCGAGTCGAGTCGATAGTCGAGTCGAGTCGATAGTCGAGTCGAGTCGATAGTCGAGTCGAGTCGATAGTCGAGTCGAGTCGATAGTCGAGTCGAGTCGATAGTCGAGTCGAGTCGATAGTCGAGTCGAGTCGATAGTCGAGTCGAGTCGATAGTCGAGTCGAGTCGATAGTCGAGTCGAGTCGATAGTCGAGTCGAGTCGATAGTCGAGTCGAGTCGATAGTCGAGTCGAGTCGATAGTCGAGTCGAGTCGATAGTCGAGTCGAGTCGATAGTCGATAGTCGAGTCGAGTCGATAGTCGAGTCGAGTCGATAGTCGAGTCGATAGTCGATAGTCGAGTCGAGTCGATAGTCGAGTCGAGTCGATAGTCGAGTCGATATAGTCGAGTCGATAGTCGATAGTCGAGTCGAGTCGATAGTCGAGTCGAGTCGATAGTCGAGTCGAGTCGATAGTCGAGTCGAGTCAATAGTCGAGTCGATAGTCGATAGTCGAGTCGAGTCGATAGTCGAGTCGATAGTCGATAGTCGAGTCGAGTCGATAGTCGAGTCGATAGTCGATAGTCGAGTCGAGTCGATAGTCGAGTCGAGTCGATAGTCGATAGTCGAGTCGAGTCGATAGTCGAGTCGATAGTCGATAATCGATAGTCGAGTCGAGTCGATAGTCGAGTCGATAGTCGAGTCGATAGTCGATAGTCGAGTCGAGTCGATAGTCGAGTCGAGTCGATAGTCGAGTCGAGTCGATAGTCGAGTCGAGTCGATAGTCGAGTCGAGTCGAGTCGAGTCGAGTCGATAGTCGAGTCGATAGTCGAGTCGAGTCGATAGTCGAGTCGAGTCGATAGTCGAGTCGAGTCGATAGTCGAGTCGAGTCGATAGTCGAGTCGAGTCGATAGTCGAGTCGAGTCGATAGTCGAGTCGAGTCGATAGTCGAGTCGAGTCGATAGTCGAGTCGAGTCGATAGTCGAGTCGAGTCGATAGTCGAGTCGAGTCGATAGTCGAGTCGAGTCGATAGTCGAGTCGAGTCGATAGTCGAGTCGAGTCGATAGTCGAGTCGAGTCGATAGTCGAGTCGAGTCGATAGTCGAGTCGAGTCGATAGTCGAGTCGAGTCGATAGTCGAGTCGAGTCGATAGTCGATAGTCGAGTCGAGTCGATAGTCGAGTCGAGTCGATAGTCGAGTCGATAGTCGATAGTCGAGTCGAGTCGATAGTCGAGTCGAGTCGATAGTCGAGTCGATAGTCGAGTCGATAGTCGATAGTCGAGTCGAGTCGATAGTCGAGTCGAGTCGATAGTCGAGTCGAGTCGATAGTCGAGTCGAGTCAATAGTCGAGTCGATAGTCGATAGTCGAGTCGAGTCGATAGTCGAGTCGATAGTCGAGTCGAGTCGAGTCGATAGTCGAGTCGAGTCGAGTCGATAGTCGATAGTCGAGTCGAGTCGATAGTCGAGTCGATAGTCGATAGTCGAGTCGAGTCGATAGTCGAGTCGATAGTCGAGTCGATAGTCGATAGTCGAGTCGAGTCGATAGTCGAGTCGATAGTCGAGTCGATAGTCGAGTCGAGTCGATAGTCGAGTCGATAGTCGAGTCGAGTCGATAGTCGAGTCGAGTCGATAGTCGAGTCGAGTCGATAGTCGAGTCGAGTCGATAGTCGAGTCGAGTCGATAGTCGAGTCGAGTCGATAGTCGAGTCGAGTCGATAGTCGAGTCGAGTCGATAGTCGAGTCGAGTCGATAGTCGAGTCGAGTCGATAGTCGAGTCGAGTCGATAGTCGAGTCGAGTCGATAGTCGAGTCGAGTCGATAGTCGAGTCGAGTCGATAGTCGAGTCGAGTCGATAGTCGATAGTCGAGTCGAGTCGATAGTCGAATCGAGTCGATAGTCGAGTCGATAGTCGATAGTCGAGTCGAGTCGAAGTCGAGTCGATAGTCGAGTCGATAGTCGATAGTCGAGTCGAGTCGATAGTCGATAGTCGAGTCGAGTCGATAGTCGAGTCGATAGTCGATAGTCGAGTCGAGTCGATAGTCGAGTCGATAGTCGAGTCGATAGTCGATAGTCGAGTCGAGTCGATAGTCGAGTCGATAGTCGAGTCGATAGTCGAGTCGAGTCGATAGTCGAGTCGATAGTCGAGTCGAGTCGATAGTCGAGTCGAGTCGATAGTCGAGTCGAGTCGATAGTCGAGTCGAGTCGATAGTCGAGTCGAGTCGATAGTCGAGTCGAGTCGATAGTCGAGTCGAGTCGATAGTCGAGTCGAGTCGAGTCGATAGTCGAGTCGAGTCGATAGTCGAGTCGAGTCGATAGTCGAGTCGTTCGAAGGTCGAGTCGATAGTCGAGTCGAGTCGATAGTCGAGTCGAGTCGATAGTCGAGTCGAGTCGAGTCGAGTCGATAGTCGAGTCGATAGTCGAGTCGAGTCGATAGTCGAGTCGAGTCGATAGTCGAGTCGAGTCGATAGTCGAGTCGAGTCGATAGTCGAGTCGATAGTCGATAGTCGAGTCGAGTCGATAGTCGAGTCGATAGTCGATAGTCGATAGTCGAATCGAGTCGATAGTCGAGTCGATAGTCGATAGTCGAGTCGAGTCGATAGTCGAGTCGATAGTCGAGTCGATAGTCGATAGTCGAGTCGAGTCGATAGTCGATAGTCGAGTCGAGTCGATAGTCGAGTCGATAGTCGATAGTCGAGTCGAGTCGATAGTCGAGTCGATAGTCGAGTCGATAGTCGATAGTCGAGTCGAGTCGATAGTCGAGTCGATAGTCGAGTCGATAGTCGAGTCGAGTCGATAGTCGAGTCGATAGTCGAGTCGAGTCGATAGTCGAGTCGAGTCGATAGTCGAGTCGAGTCGATAGTCGAGTCGAGTCGATAGTCGAGTCGAGTCGATAGTCGAGTCGAGTCGAGTCGATAGTCGAGTCGAGTCGATAGTCGAGTCGAGTCGATAGTCGAGTCGAGTCGATAGTCGAGTCGAGTCGATAGTCGAGTCGATAGTCGATAGTCGAGTCGAGTCGATAGTCGAGTCGATAGTCGATAGTCGATAGTCGAGTCGAGTCGATAGTCGAGTCGATAGTCGATAGTCGAGTCGAGTCGATAGTCGAGTCGATAGTCGAGTCGAGTCGATAGTCGAGTCGATAGTCGATAGTCGAGTCGAGTCGATAGTCGAGTCGAGTCGATAGTCGAGTCGAGTCGATAGTCGAGTCGAGTCAATAGTCGAGTCGATAGTCGATAGTCGAGTCGAGTCGATAGTCGAGTCGAGTCGATAGTCGAGTCGAGTCGATAGTCGAGTCGATAGTCGATAGTCGAGTCGAGTCGATAGTCGAGTCGAGTCGATAGTCGATAGTCGAGTCGAGTCGATAGTCGAGTCGATAGTCGAGTCGAGTCGATAGTCGATAGTCGAGTCGAGTCGATAGTCGAGTCGATAGTCGAGTCGATAGTCGATAGTCGAGTCGAGTCGATAGTCGAGTCGAGTCGATAGTCGAGTCGAGTCGATAGTCGAGTCGAGTCGATAGTCGAGTCGAGTCGATAGTCGAGTCGAGTCGATAGTCGAGTCGATAGTCGATAGTCGAGTCGAGTCGATAGTCGATAGTCGAGTCGAGTCGATAGTCGAGTCGATAGTCGAGTCGAGTCGAGTCGATAGTCGAGTCGAGTCGAGTCGATAGTCGAGTCGATAGTCGAGTCGAGTCGATAGTCGATAGTCGAGTCGAGTCGATAGTCGAGTCGAGTCGATAGTCGAGTCGATAGTCGATAGTCGAGTCGAGTCGATAGTCGATAGTCGAGTCGAGTCGATAGTCGAGTCGATAGTCGAATCGATAGTCGATAGTCGAGTCGAGTCGATAGTCGAGTCGAGTCGATAGTCGAGTCGATAGTCGAGTCGATAGTCGAGTCGAGTCGATAGTCGAGTCGATAGTCGAGTCGATAGTCGAGTCGATAGTCGAGTCGAGTCGATAGTCGAGTCGATAGTCGATAGTCGAGTCGAGTCGATAGTCGAGTCGAGTCGATAGTCGAGTCGATAGTCGATAGTCGATAGTCGAGTCGAGTCGATAGTCGAGTCGATAGTCGATAGTCGAGTCGAGTCGATAGTCGATAGTCGAGTCGAGTCGATAGTCGAGTCGAGTCGATAGTCGAGTCGAGTCGATAGTCGAGTCGAGTCGATAGTCGAGTCGAGTCGATAGTCGAGTCGAGTCGATAGTCGAGTCGAGTCGATAGTCGAGTCGAGTCGATAGTCGAGTCGAGTCGATAGTCGAGTCGAGTCGATAGTCGAGTCGAGTCGATAGTCGAGTCGAGTCGATAGTCGAGTCGAGTCGATAGTCGAGTCGAGTCGATAGTCGAGTCGAGTCGATAGTCGAGTCGAGTCGATAGTCGAGTCGAGTCGATAGTCGAGTCGAGTCGATAGTCGAGTCGAGTCGATAGTCGAGTCGAGTCGATAGTCGAGTCGAGTCGATAGTCGAGTCGAGTCGATAGTCGAGTCGAGTCGATAGTCGAGTCGAGTCGATAGTCGAGTCGAGTCGATAGTCGAGTCGAGTCGATAGTCGAGTCGATAGTCGAGTCGAGTCGATAGTCGAGTCGAGTCGAGTCGATAGTCGAGTCGAGTCGATAGTCGAGTCGAGTCGATAGTCGAGTCGAGTCGATAGTCGAGTCGAGTCGATAGTCGAGTCGAGTCGATAGTCGAGTCGAGTCGATAGTCGAGTCGAGTCGATAGTCGAGTCGAGTCGATAGTCGAGTCGAGTCGATAGTCGAGTCGAGTCGATAGTCGAGTCGAGTCGATAGTCGAGTCGAGTCGATAGTCGAGTCGAGTCGAGTCGATAGTCGAGTCGAGTCGATAGTCGAGTCGAGTCGATAGTCGAGTCGAGTCGATAGTCGATAGTCGAGTCGAGTCGATAGTCGAGTCGAGTCGATAGTCGAGTCGATAGTCGATAGTCGAGTCGAGTCGATAGTCGAGTCGAGTCGATAGTCGAGTCGATAGTCGAGTCGATAGTCGATAGTCGAGTCGAGTCGATAGTCGAGTCGAGTCGATAGTCGAGTCGAGTCGATAGTCGAGTCGAGTCAATAGTCGAGTCGATAGTCGATAGTCGAGTCGAGTCGATAGTCGAGTCGATAGTCGATAGTCGAGTCGATAGTCGATAGTCGAGTCGAGTCGATAGTCGAGTCGAGTCGATAGTCGATAGTCGAGTCGAGTCGATAGTCGAGTCGATAGTCGAGTCGAGTCGATAGTCGATAGTCGAGTCGAGTCGATAGTCGAGTCGATAGTCGAGTCGATAGTCGAGTCGATAGTCGATAGTCGAGTCGAGTCGATAGTCGAGTCGAGTCGATAGTCGAGTCGAGTCGATAGTCGAGTCGAGTCGATAGTCGAGTCGAGTCGATAGTCGAGTCGATAGTCGATAGTCGAGTCGAGTCGATAGTCGATAGTCGAGTCGAGTCGATAGTCGAGTCGATAGTCGAGTCGAGTCGATAGTCGATAGTCGAGTCGAGTCGATAGTCGAGTCGAGTCGATAGTCGAGTCGAGTCGATAGTCGAGTCGAGTCGATAGTCGAGTCGAGTCAATAGTCGAGTCGATAGTCGATAGTCGAGTCGAGTCGATAGTCGAGTCGATAGTCGATAGTCGAGTCGAGTCGATAGTCGAGTCGATAGTCGATAGTCGAGTCGAGTCGATAGTCGAGTCGAGTCGAGTCGATAGTCGATAGTCGAGTCGAGTCGATAGTCGAGTCGATAGTCGAGTCGAGTCGATAGTCGATAGTCGAGTCGAGTCGATAGTCGAGTCGATAGTCGAGTCGATAGTCGATAGTCGAGTCGAGTCGATAGTCGAGTCGAGTCGATAGTCGAGTCGAGTCGATAGTCGAGTCGAGTCGATAGTCGAGTCGAGTCGATAGTCGAGTCGATAGTCGATAGTCGAGTCGAGTCGATAGTCGATAGTCGAGTCGAGTCGATAGTCGAGTCGATAGTCGATAGTCGAGTCGATAGTCGAGTCGATAGTGGATAGTCGAGTCGAGTCGAGTCGATAGTCGAGTCGAGTCGATAGTCGATAGTCGATAGTCGAGTCGATAGTCGATAGTCGAGTCGAGTCGATAGTCGAGTCGATAGTCGATAGTCGAGTCGAGTCGATAGTCGAGTCGATAGTCGAGTCGAGTCGATAGTCGAGTCGAGTCGATAGTCGAGTCGAGTCGATAGTCGAGTCGAGTCGATAGTCGAGTCGAGTCGATAGTCGAGTCGAGTCGATAGTCGAGTCGAGTCGATAGTCGAGTCGAGTCGATAGTCGAGTCGAGTCGATAGTCGAGTCGAGTCGATAGTCGAGTCGAGTCGATAGTCGAGTCGAGTCGATAGTCGAGTGAGTCGATAGTCGAGTCGAGTCGATAGTCGAGTCGAGTCGGGTCGATAGTCGAGTCTAGTCGGGTCGATAGTCGAGTCGAGTCGAGTCGATAGTAGAGTCGAGTCGATAGTCGAGTCGAGTCGATAGTCGAGTCGAGTCGATAGTCGAGTCGAGTCGATAGTCGAGTCGAGTCGATAGTCGAGTCGATAGTCGATAGTCGAGTCGAGTCGAATCGAGTCGATAGTCGAGTCGATAGTCGATAGTCGAGTCGAGTCGATAGTCGAGTCGATAATCGAGTCGAGTCGATAGTCGAGTCGAGTCGATAGTCGAGTCGGTAGTCGATAGTCGAGTCGAGTCGATAGTCGAGTCGAGTCGATAGTCGAGTCGAGTCGATAGTCGAGTCGAGTCGATAGTCGAGTCGAGTCGATAGTCGAGTCGATAGTCGATAGTCGAGTCGAGTCGATAGTCGAGTCGATAGTCGAGTCGATAGTCGATAGTCGAGTCGAGTCGATAGTCGAGTCGAGTCGATAGTCGAGTCGAGTCGATAGTCGAGAGTCGAGTCGAGTCGATAGTCGAGTCGATAGTCGAGTCGATAGTCGAGTCGATAGTCGATAGTCGAGTCGATAGTCGATAGTCGATAGTCGATAGTCGAGTCGATAGTCGATAGTCGAGTCGATAGTCGAGTCGATAATCGATAGTCGAGTCGAGTCGATAGTCGAGTCGATAGTCGATAGTCGAGTCGAGTCGATAGTCGAGTCGATAGTCCATAGTCGAGTCGAGTCGATAGTCGAGTTGAGTCGATAGTCGAGTCGAGTCGATAGTCGAGTCGAGTCGGGTCGATAGTCGAGTCGAGTCGGGTCGATAGTCGAGTCGAGTCGAGTCGATAGTAGAGTCGAGTCGATAGTCGAGTCGAGTCGATAGTCGAGTCGAGTCGATAGTCGAGTCGAGTCGATAGTCGAGTCGAGTCGATAGTCGAGTCGAGTCGATAGTCGAGTCGAGTCGATAGTCGAGTCGATAGTCGATAGTCGAGTCGAGTCGATAATCGAGTCGATAGTCGAGTCGATAGTCGATAGTCGAGTCGAGTCGATAGTCGAGTCGATAGTCGAGTCGATAGTCGAGTCGATAGTCGAGTCGATAGTCGATAGTCGAGTCGAGTCGATAGTCGATTCGATAGTCGAGTCGAGTCAATAGTCGAGTCGATAGTCGATAGTCGAGTCGAGTAGATAGTCGAGTCGATAGTCGAGTCGAGTCGATAGTCGAGTCGAGTCGATAGTCGAGTCGAGTCGATAGTCGATCGTCGAGTCGAGTCGATAGTCGAGTCGATAGTCGATAGTCGAGTCGAGTCGATAGTCGATAGTCGAGTCGAGTCGATAGTCGATAGTCGAGTCGATAGTCGATAGTCGAGTCGATAGTCGATAGTCGATAGTCGAGTCGATAGTCGATAGTCGATAGTCGAGTCGAGTCGATAGTCGAGTCGATAGTCGATAGTCGAGTCGATAGTCGATAGTCGAGTCGAGTCGATAGTCGAGTCGATAGTCGATAGTCGAGTCGAGTCGATAGTCGAGTCGATAGTCGAGTCGATAGTCGATAGTCGAGTCGAGTCGATAGTCGAGTCGATAGTCGAGTCGAGTCGAGTCGATAGTCGAGTCGATAGTCGATAGTCGAGTCGAGTCGATAGTCGAGTCGAGTCGATAGTCGAGTCGATAGTCGATAGTCGAGTCGAGTCGATAGTCGAGTCGATAGTCGATAGTCGAGTCGAGTCGATAGTCGATAGTCGAGTCGAGTCGATAGTCGAGTCGATAGTCGATAGTCGAGTCGATAGTCGAATCGATAGTCGATAGTCGAGTCGAGTCGATAGTCGAGTCGATAGTCGAGTCGATAGTCGAGTCGAGTCGATAGTCGAGTCGATAGTCGATAGTCGAGTCGAGTCGATAGTCGGGTCGATAGTCGATAGTCGAGTCGAGTCGATAGTCGAGTCGATAGTCGAGTCGAGTCGATAGTCGAGTCGATAGTCGAGTCGAGTCGAGTCGATAGTCGAGTCGATAGTCGAGTCGATAGTCGATAGTCGAGTCGAGTCGATAGTCGAGTCGATAGTCGAGTCGATAGTCGAGTCGATAGTCGATAGTCAAGTCGAGTCGATAGTCGAGTCGATAGTCGATAGTCGAGTCGAGTCGATAGTCGATAGTCGAGTCGAGTCGATAGTCGAGTCGATAGTCGATAGTCGAGTCGATAGTCGAATCGATAGTCGATAGTCGAGTCGAGTCGATAGTCGAGTCGATAGTCGAGTCGATAGTCGAGTCGATAGTCGAGTCGATAGTCGATAGTCGAGTCGAGTCGATAGTCGAGTCGATAGTCGAGTCGATAGTCGAGTCGATAGTCGATAGTCGAGTCGAGTCGATAGTCGAGTCGATAGTCGATAGTCGAGTCGAGTCGAGTCGATAGTCGAGTCGATAGTCGAGTCGAGTCGATAGTCGAGTCGAGTCGATAGTCGAGTCGAGTCGATAGTCGAGTCGAGTCGATAGTCGAGTCGAGTCGATAGTCGAGTCGAGTCGATAGTCGAGTCGAGTCGATAGTCGAGTCGAGTCGATAGTCGAGTCGAGTCGATAGTCGAGTCGAGTCGATAGTAGAGTCGAGTAGATAGTCGAGTCGAGTCGATAGTCGAGTCGAGTCGATAGTCGAGTCGAGTCGATAGTCGAGTCGAGTCGATAGTCGAGTCGAGTCGATAGTCGAGTCGAGTCGATAGTCGAGTCGAGTCGATAGTCGAGTCGAGTCGATAGTCGAGTCGAGTCGATAGTCGAGTCGAGTCGATAGTCGAGTCGAGTCGATAGTCGAGTCGAGTCGATAGTCGAGTCGAGTCGATAGTCGAGTCGAGTCGATAGTCGAGTCGAGTCGATAGTCGAGTCGAGTCGATAGTCGAGTCGAGTCGATAGTCGAGTCGAGTCGATAGTCGAGTCGAGTCGATAGTCGAGTCGAGTCGATAGTCGAGTCGAGTCGAGTCGATAGTCGAGTCGAGTCGATAGTCGAGTCGAGTCGATAGTCGAGTCGAGTCGATAGTCGAGTCGAGTCGATAGTCGAGTCGATAGTCGATAGTCGAGTCGAGTCGATAGTCGAGTCGATAGTCGAGTCGATAGTCGATAGTCGAGTCGAGTCGATAGTCGAGTCGAGTCGATAGTCGAGTCGAGTCGATAGTCGAGTCGAGTCGATAGTCGAGTCGATAGTCGAGTCGATAGTCGAGTCGATAGTCGATAGTCGAGTCGATAGTCGATAGTCGATAGTCGATAGTCGAGTCGATAGTCGATAGTCGAGTCGATAGTCGAGTCGATAGTCGATAGTCGAGTCGAGTCGATAGTCGAGTCGATAGTCGATAGTCGAGTCGAGTCGATAGTCGAGTCGATAGTCCATAGTCGAGTCGAGTCGATAGTCGAGTTGAGTCGATAGTCGAGTCGAGTCGATAGTCGAGTCGAGTCGGGTCGATAGTCGAGTCGAGTCGGGTCGATAGTCGAGTCGAGTCGAGTCGATAGTAGAGTCGAGTCGATAGTCGAGTCGAGTCGATAGTCGAGTCGAGTCGATAGTCGAGTCGAGTCGATAGTCGAGTCGAGTCGATAGTCGAGTCGAGTCGATAGTCGAGTCGAGTCGATAGTCGAGTCGATAGTCGATAGTCGAGTCGAGTCGATAATCGAGTCGATAGTCGAGTCGATAGTCGATAGTCGAGTCGAGTCGATAGTCGAGTCGATAGTCGAGTCGATAGTCGAGTCGATAGTCGAGTCGATAGTCGATAGTCGAGTCGAGTCGATAGTCGATTCGATAGTCGAGTCGAGTCAATAGTCGAGTCGATAGTCGATAGTCGAGTCGAGTAGATAGTCGAGTCGATAGTCGATAGTCGAGTCGAGTCGATAGTCGAGTCGAGTCGATAGTCGAGTCGAGTCGATAGTCGATCGTCGAGTCGAGTCGATAGTCGAGTCGATAGTCGATAGTCGAGTCGAGTCGATAGTCGATAGTCGAGTCGAGTCGATAGTCGATAGTCGAGTCGATAGTCGATAGTCGAGTCGATAGTCGATAGTCGATAGTCGAGTCGATAGTCGATAGTCGATAGTCGAGTCGAGTCGATAGTCGAGTCGATAGTCGATAGTCGAGTCGATAGTCGATAGTCGAGTCGAGTCGATAGTCGAGTCGATAGTCGATAGTCGAGTCGAGTCGATAGTCGAGTCGATAGTCGAGTCGATAGTCGATAGTCGAGTCGAGTCGATAGTCGAGTCGATAGTCGAGTCGAGTCGAGTCGATAGTCGAGTCGATAGTCGATAGTCGAGTCGAGTCGATAGTCGAGTCGAGTCGATAGTCGAGTCGATAGTCGATAGTCGAGTCGAGTCGATAGTCGAGTCGATAGTCGATAGTCGAGTCGAGTCGATAGTCGATAGTCGAGTCGAGTCGATAGTCGAGTCGATAGTCGATAGTCGAGTCGATAGTCGAATCGATAGTCGATAGTCGAGTCGAGTCGATAGTCGAGTCGATAGTCGAGTCGATAGTCGAGTCGAGTCGATAGTCGAGTCGATAGTCGATAGTCGAGTCGAGTCGATAGTCGGGTCGATAGTCGATAGTCGAGTCGAGTCGATAGTCGAGTCGATAGTCGAGTCGAGTCGATAGTCGAGTCGATAGTCGAGTCGAGTCGAGTCGATAGTCGAGTCGATAGTCGAGTCGATAGTCGATAGTCGAGTCGAGTCGATAGTCGAGTCGAGTCGATAGTCGAGTCGATAGTCGAGTCGATAGTCGAGTCGATAGTCGATAGTCAAGTCGAGTCGATAGTCGAGTCGATAGTCGATAGTCGAGTCGAGTCGATAGTCGATAGTCGAGTCGAGTCGATAGTCGAGTCGATAGTCGATAGTCGAGTCGATAGTCGAATCGATAGTCGATAGTCGAGTCGAGTCGATAGTCGAGTCGATAGTCGAGTCGATAGTCGAGTCGATAGTCGAGTCGATAGTCGATAGTCGAGTCGAGTCGATAGTCGAGTCGATAGTCGAGTCGATAGTCGAGTCGATAGTCGATAGTCGAGTCGAGTCGATAGTCGAGTCGATAGTCGATAGTCGAGTCGAGTCGAGTCGATAGTCGAGTCGATAGTCGAGTCGAGTCGATAGTCGAGTCGAGTCGATAGTCGAGTCGAGTCGATAGTCGAGTCGAGTCGATAGTCGAGTCGAGTCGATAGTCGAGTCGAGTCGATAGTCGAGTCGAGTCGATAGTCGAGTCGAGTCGATAGTCGAGTCGAGTCGATAGTCGAGTCGAGTCGATAGTCGAGTCGAGTCGATAGTCGAGTCGAGTCGATAGTCGAGTCGAGTCGATAGTCGAGTCGAGTCGATAGTCGAGTCGAGTCGATAGTCGAGTCGAGTCGATAGTCGAGTCGAGTCGATAGTCGAGTCGAGTCGATAGTCGAGTCGAGTCGATAGTCGAGTCGAGTCGATAGTCGAGTCGAGTCGATAGTCGAGTCGAGTCGATAGTCGAGTCGAGTCGATAGTCGAGTCGAGTCGATAGTCGAGTCGAGTCGATAGTCGAGTCGAGTCGATAGTCGAGTCGAGTCGATAGTCGAGTCGAGTCGATAGTCGAGTCGAGTCGAGTCGATAGTCGAGTCGAGTCGATAGTCGAGTCGAGTCGATAGTCGAGTCGAGTCGATAGTCGAGTCGAGTCGTTCGATAGTCGAGTCGATAGTCGAGTCGAGTCGATAGTCGAGTCGAGTCGAGTCGATAGTCGAGTCGAGTCGATAGTCGAGTCGAGTCGAGTCGATAGTCGAGTCGATAGTCGATAGTCGAGTCGAGTCGATAGTCGAGTCGATAGTCGATAGTCGATAGTCGAGTCGAGTCGATAGTCGAGTCGATAGTCGATAGTCGAGTCGAGTCGATAGTCGAGTCGATAGTCGATAGTCGAGTCGAGTCGATAGTCGAGTCGAGTCGATAGTCGAGTCGAGTCGATAGTCGAGTCGAGTCGATAGTCGAGTCGAGTCGAGTCGATAGTCGAGTCGAGTCGATAGTCGAGTCGAGTCGATAGTCGAGTCGAGTCGATAGTCGAGTCGAGTCGGTAGTCGAGTCGAGTCGATAGTCGATAGTCGAGTCGAGTCGATAGTCGAGTCGAGTCGATAGTCGAGTCGATAGTCGATAGTCGAGTCGATAGTCGAGTCGATAGTCGATAGTCGAGTCGAGTCGATAGTCGAGTCGAGTCGATAGTCGAGTCGAGTCGATAGTCGAGTCGAGTCAATAGTCGAGTCGATAGTCGATAGTCGAGTCGAGTCCGATAGTCGAGTCGAGTCGATAGTCGAGTCGAGTCGATAGTCGAGTCGAGTCGATAGTCGAGTCGAGTCGATAGTCGAGTCGAGTCGATAGTCGAGTCGAGTCGATAGTCGAGTCGAGTCGATAGTCGAGTCGAGTCGATAGTCGAGTCGAGTCGAGTCCGATAGTCGAGTCGAGTCGATAGTCGAGTCGAGTCGATAGTCGAGTCGAGTCGATAGTCGAGTCGAGTCGATAGTCGAGTCGAGTCGATAGTCGAGTCGAGTCGATAGTCGAGTCGAGTCGATAGTCGAGTCGAGTCGAGTCGATAGTCGAGTCGAGTCGATAGTCGAGTCGAGTCGATAGTCGAGTCGAGTCGATAGTCGAGTCGATAGTCGATAGTCGAGTCGAGTCGATAGTCGAGTCGATAGTCGATAGTCGATAGTCGAGTCGAGTCGATAGTCGAGTCGATAGTCGATAGTCGAGTCGAGTCGATAGTCGAGTCGAGTCGATAGTCGAGTCGAGTCGATAGTCGAGTCGAGTCGATAGTCGAGTCGAGTCGATAGTCGAGTCGAGTCGATAGTCGAGTCGAGTCGAGTCGATAGTCGAGTCGAGTCGATAGTCGAGTCGAGTCGATAGTCGAGTCGAGTCGATAGTCGAGTCGAGTCGATAGTCGAGTCGAGTCGATAGTCGATAGTCGAGTCGAGTCGATAGTCGAGTCGAGTCGATAGTCGAGTCGATAGTCGATAGTCGAGTCGAGTCGATAGTCGAGTCGAGTCGATAGTCGAGTCGATAGTCGAGTCGAGTCGATAGTCGAGTCGAGTCGATAGTCGAGTCGAGTCGATAGTCGAGTCGAGTCGATAGTCGAGTCGAGTCGATAGTCGAGTCGATAGTCGATAGTCGAGTCGAGTCGATAGTCGAGTCGATAGTCGATAGTCGAGTCGAGTCGATAGTCGAGTCGATAGTCGATAGTCGAGTCGAGTCGATAGTCGAGTCGAGTCGATAGTCGATAGTCGAGTCGAAGTCGAGTCGATAGTCGAGTCGATAGTCGAGTCGAGTCGATAGTCGATAGTCGAGTCGAGTCGATAGTCGAGTCGATAGTCGAGTCGAGTCGATAGTCGATAGTCGAGTCGAGTCGATAGTCGAGTCGATAGTCGAGTCGAGTCGATAGTCGATAGTCGAGTCGAGTCGATAGTCGAGTCGATAGTCGAGTCGAGTCGAGTCGATAGTCGAGTCGAGTCGATAGTCGAGTCGATAGTCGATAGTCGAGTCGAGTCGATAGTCGAGTCGAGTCGATAGTCGAGTCGATAGTCGATAGTCGTGTCGATAGTCGATAGTCGAGTCGATAGTCGATAGTCGAGTCGAGTCGATAGTCGAGTCGATAGTCGATAGTCGAGTCGAGTCGATAGTCGAGTCGATAGTCGATAGTCGAGTCGAGTCGATAGTCGAGTCGAGTCGATAGTCGAGTCGAGTCGATAGTCGAGTCGATAGTCGATAGTCGAGTCGAGTCGATAGTCGGTCGATAGTCGATAGTCGAGTCGAGTCGATAGTCGAGTCGAGTCGATAGTCGAGTCGAGTCGATAGTCGAGTCGAGTCGATAGTCGAGTCGATAGTCGAGTCGATAGTCGAGTCGAGTCGATAGTCGAGTCGAGTCGATAGTCGAGTCGAGTCGATAGTCGAGTCGAGTCGATAGTCGAGTCGAGTCGATAGTCGAGTCGAGTCGATAGTCGAGTCGAGTCGATAGTCGAGTCGAGTCGATAGTCGAGTCGAGTCGATAGTCGAGTCGAGTCGATAGTCGAGTCGATAGTCGATAGTCGAGTCGAGTCGATAGTCGAGTCGATAGTCGATAGTCGAGTCGAGTCGATAGTCGAGTCG
>OW121815.1:41490116-41511164 GCA_933228935.1 Pemphredon lugubris | reverse complement strand
GAGTCGAGTCGAGTCCATAGTCGAGTCGAGTCGAGTCGAGTCGATAGTCGAGTCGAGTCGAGTCGATAGTCGAGTCGACAGTCGAGTCGAGGATAGTCGATAGTCGATAGTCGAGTCGAGTCGAGTCGAGTCGATAGTCGAGTCGAGTCGAGTCGACAGTCGAGTCGAGGATAGTCGATAGTCGATAGTCGATAGTCGAGTCGAGTCGAGTCGATAGTCGAGTCGATAGTCGAGTCGAGTCGATAGTCGATAGTCGAGTCGAGTCGATAGTCGAGTCGAGTCGAGTCGAGTCGATAGTCGAGTCGAGTCGAGTCGAGTCGATAGTCGAGTCGATAGTCGAGTCGATAGTCGAGTCGATAGTCGAGTCGATAGTCGAGTCGATAGTCGAGTCGATAGTCGAGTCGATAGTCGAGTCGATAGTCGAGTCGATAGTCGAGTCGATAGTCGAGTCGATAGTCGAGTCGATAGTCGAGTCGATAGTCGAGTCGATAGTCGAGTCGATAGTCGAGTCGATAGTCGAGTCGATAGTCGAGTCGATAGTCGAGTCGATAGTCGAGTCGATAGTCGAGTCGATAGTCGAGTCGATAGTCGAGTCGATAGTCGAGTCGATAGTCGAGTCGATAGTCGAGTCGATAGTCGAGTCGATAGTCGAGTCGATAGTCGAGTCGATAGTCGAGTCGATAGTCGAGTCGATAGTCGAGTCGATAGTCGAGTCGATAGTCGAGTCGATAGTCGAGTCGATAGTCGAGTCGATAGTCGAGTCGATAGTCGAGTCGATAGTCGAGTCGATAGTCGAGTCGATAGTCGAGTCGATAGTCGAGTCGATAGTCGAGTCGATAGTCGAGTCGATAGTCGAGTCGATAGTCGAGTCGATAGTCGAGTCGATAGTCGAGTCGATAGTCGAGTCGATAGTCGAGTCGATAGTCGAGTCGAGTCGATAGTCGAGTCGAATCGAGTCGAGTCGAGTCGAGTCGAGTCGATAGTCGAGTAGAGTCGAGTCGATAGTCGAGTCGATAGTCGAGTCGAGTCGAGTCGATAGTCGAGTCGAGTCGATAGTCGAGTCGAATCGAGTCGAGTCGAGTCGAGGATAGTCGATAGTCGAGTCGAGTCGAGTCGATAGTCGAGTCGATAGTCGAGTCGAGTCGAGTCGAGTCGAGTCGAGTCGATAGTCGAGTCGAGTCGAGTCGACAGTCGAGTCGAGGATAGTCGATAGTCGATAGTCGAGTCGAGTAGAGTCGATAGTCGAGTCGATAGTCGAGTCGAGTCGAGTCGAGTCGATAGTCGAGTCGAGTCGAGTCGATAGTCGAGTCGAGTCGATAGTCGAGTCGAGTCGATAGTCGAGTCGAGTCGATAGTCGAGTCGAGTCGAGTCGAATCGATAGTCGAGTCGAGTCGAGTCCATAGTCGAGTCGAGTCGAGTCGAGTCGATAGTCGAGTCGAGTCGAGTCGATAGTCGAGTCGACAGTCGAGTCGAGGATAGTCGATAGTCGATAGTCGAGTCGAGTCGAGTCGAGTCGATAGTCGAGTCGAGTCGAGTCGACAGTCGAGTCGAGGATAGTCGATAGTCGATAGTCGAGTCGAGTCGAGTCGATAGTCGAGTCGATAGTCGAGTCGAGTCGAGTCTAGTCGATAGTCGAGTCGAGTCGATAGTCGAGTCGAGTCGAGTCGAGTCGATAGTCGAGTCGAGTCGAGTCGAGTCGAGTCGATAGTCGAGTCGATAGTCGAGTCGATAGTCGAGTCGATAGTCGAGTCGATAGTCGAGTCGATAGTCGAGTCGATAGTCGAGTCGATAGTCGAGTCGATAGTCGAGTCGATAGTCGAGTCGATAGTCGAGTCGATAGTCGAGTCGATAGTCGAGTCGATAGTCGAGTCGATAGTCGAGTCGATAGTCGAGTCGATAGTCGAGTCGATAGTCGAGTCGATAGTCGAGTCGATAGTCGAGTCGATAGTCGAGTCGATAGTCGAGTCGATAGTCGAGTCGATAGTCGAGTCGATAGTCGAGTCGATAGTCGAGTCGATAGTCGAGTCGATAGTCGAGTCGATAGTCGAGTCGATAGTCGAGTCGATAGTCGAGTCGATAGTCGAGTCGATAGTCGAGTCGATAGTCGAGTCGATAGTCGAGTCGATAGTCGAGTCGATAGTCGAGTCGATAGTCGAGTCGATAGTCGAGTCGATAGTCGAGTCGATAGTCGAGTCGATAGTCGAGTCGATAGTCGAGTCGATAGTCGAGTCGATAGTCGAGTCGATAGTCGAGTCGATAGTCGAGTCGATAGTCGAGTCGATAGTCGAGTCGATAGTCGAGTCGATAGTCGAGTCGATAGTCGAGTCGATAGTCGAGTCGAGTCGAGTCGATAGTCGAGTCGAGTCGAGTCGATAGTCGAGTCGAGTCGATAGTCGAGTCGAGTCGATAGTCGAGTCGAATCGAGTCGAGTCGAGTCGAGTCGAGTCGATAGTCGAGTCGAGTCGAGTCGAGTCGATAGTCGAGTCGATAGTCGAGTCGAGTCGAGTCGAGTCGATAGTCGAGTCGAGTCGAGTCGATAGTCGAGTCGAGTCGAGTCGAGTCGAGTCGATAGTCGAGTCGAGTCGAGTCGATAGTCGAGTCGAGTCGAGTCGATAGTCGAGTCGAGTCGAGTCGATAGTCGAGTCGAGTCGATAGTCGAGTCGAGTCGAGTCGATAGTCGAGTCGAGTCGAGTCGATAGTCGAGTCGAGTCGAGTCGATAGTCGAGTCGAGTCGATAGTCGAGTCGAGTCGAGTCGAATCGATAGTCGAGTCGAGTCGAGTCCATAGTCGAGTCGAGTCGAGTCGAGTCGATAGTCGAGTCGAGTCGAGTCGATAGTCGAGTCGACAGTCGAGTCGAGGATAGTCGATAGTCGATAGTCGAGTCGAGTCGAGTCGAGTCGATAGTCGAGTCGAGTCGAGTCGACAGTCGAGTCGAGGATAGTCGATAGTCGATAGTCGATAGTCGAGTCGAGTCGAGTCGATAGTCGAGTCGATAGTCGAGTCGAGTCGATAGTCGATAGTCGAGTCGAGTCGATAGTCGAGTCGAGTCGAGTCGAGTCGATAGTCGAGTCGAGTCGAGTCGAGTCGATAGTCGAGTCGATAGTCGAGTCGATAGTCGAGTCGATAGTCGAGTCGATAGTCGAGTCGATAGTCGAGTCGATAGTCGAGTCGATAGTCGAGTCGATAGTCGAGTCGATAGTCGAGTCGATAGTCGAGTCGATAGTCGAGTCGATAGTCGAGTCGATAGTCGAGTCGATAGTCGAGTCGATAGTCGAGTCGATAGTCGAGTCGATAGTCGAGTCGATAGTCGAGTCGATAGTCGAGTCGATAGTCGAGTCGATAGTCGAGTCGATAGTCGAGTCGATAGTCGAGTCGATAGTCGAGTCGATAGTCGAGTCGATAGTCGAGTCGATAGTCGAGTCGATAGTCGAGTCGATAGTCGAGTCGATAGTCGAGTCGATAGTCGAGTCGATAGTCGAGTCGATAGTCGAGTCGATAGTCGAGTCGATAGTCGAGTCGATAGTCGAGTCGATAGTCGAGTCGATAGTCGAGTCGATAGTCGAGTCGATAGTCGAGTCGATAGTCGAGTCGATAGTCGAGTCGATAGTCGAGTCGATAGTCGAGTCGATAGTCGAGTCGATAGTCGAGTCGATAGTCGAGTCGATAGTCGAGTCGATAGTCGAGTCGATAGTCGAGTCGATAGTCGAGTCGATAGTCGAGTCGAGTCGATAGTCGAGTCGAATCGAGTCGAGTCGAGTCGAGTCGAGTCGATAGTCGAGTAGAGTCGAGTCGATAGTCGAGTCGATAGTCGAGTCGAGTCGAGTCGATAGTCGAGTCGAGTCGATAGTCGAGTCGAATCGAGTCGAGTCGAGTCGAGGATAGTCGATAGTCGAGTCGAGTCGAGTCGATAGTCGAGTCGATAGTCGAGTCGAGTCGAGTCGAGTCGAGTCGAGTCGATAGTCGAGTCGAGTCGAGTCGACAGTCGAGTCGAGGATAGTCGATAGTCGATAGTCGAGTCGAGTAGAGTCGATAGTCGAGTCGATAGTCGAGTCGAGTCGAGTCGAGTCGATAGTCGAGTCGAGTCGAGTCGATAGTCGAGTCGAGTCGATAGTCGAGTCGAGTCGATAGTCGAGTCGAGTCGATAGTCGAGTCGAGTCGAGTCGAATCGATAGTCGAGTCGAGTCGAGTCCATAGTCGAGTCGAGTCGAGTCGAGTCGATAGTCGAGTCGAGTCGAGTCGATAGTCGAGTCGACAGTCGAGTCGAGGATAGTCGATAGTCGATAGTCGAGTCGAGTCGAGTCGAGTCGATAGTCGAGTCGAGTCGAGTCGACAGTCGAGTCGAGGATAGTCGATAGTCGATAGTCGAGTCGAGTCGAGTCGATAGTCGAGTCGATAGTCGAGTCGAGTCGAGTCTAGTCGATAGTCGAGTCGAGTCGATAGTCGAGTCGAGTCGAGTCGAGTCGATAGTCGAGTCGAGTCGAGTCGAGTCGAGTCGATAGTCGAGTCGATAGTCGAGTCGATAGTCGAGTCGATAGTCGAGTCGATAGTCGAGTCGATAGTCGAGTCGATAGTCGAGTCGATAGTCGAGTCGATAGTCGAGTCGATAGTCGAGTCGATAGTCGAGTCGATAGTCGAGTCGATAGTCGAGTCGATAGTCGAGTCGATAGTCGAGTCGATAGTCGAGTCGATAGTCGAGTCGATAGTCGAGTCGATAGTCGAGTCGATAGTCGAGTCGATAGTCGAGTCGATAGTCGAGTCGATAGTCGAGTCGATAGTCGAGTCGATAGTCGAGTCGATAGTCGAGTCGATAGTCGAGTCGATAGTCGAGTCGATAGTCGAGTCGATAGTCGAGTCGATAGTCGAGTCGATAGTCGAGTCGATAGTCGAGTCGATAGTCGAGTCGATAGTCGAGTCGATAGTCGAGTCGATAGTCGAGTCGATAGTCGAGTCGATAGTCGAGTCGATAGTCGAGTCGATAGTCGAGTCGATAGTCGAGTCGATAGTCGAGTCGATAGTCGAGTCGATAGTCGAGTCGATAGTCGAGTCGATAGTCGAGTCGATAGTCGAGTCGATAGTCGAGTCGATAGTCGAGTCGATAGTCGAGTCGATAGTCGAGTCGATAGTCGAGTCGATAGTCGAGTCGATAGTCGAGTCGAGTTGAGTCGATAGTCGAGTCGAATCGAGTCGAGTCGAGTCGAGTCGAGTCGATAGTCGAGTAGAGTCGAGTCGATAGTCGAGTCGATAGTCGAGTCGAGTCGAGTCGATAGTCGAGTCGATAGTCCAGTCGAGTCGAGTCGATAGTCGAGTCGAGTCGATAGTCGAGTCGAGTCGAGTCGAGTCGATAGTCGAGTCGAGTCGAGTCGAGTCGAGTCGATAGTCGAGTCGAGTCGAGTCGATAGTCGAGTCGAGTCGAGTCAATAGTCGAGTCGAGTCGAGTCGACAGTCGAGTCGAGGATAGTCGATAGTCGAGTCGAGTCGAGTCGACAGTCGAGTCGAGGATAGTCGATAGTCGATAGTCGAGTCGAGTAGAGTCGATAGTCGAGTCGAGTCGAGTCGAGTCGATAGTCGAGTCGATAGTCGAGTCGATAGTCGAGTCGATAGTCGAGTCGATAGTCGAGTCGATAGTCGAGTCGATAGTCGAGTCGATAGTCGAGTCGATAGTCGAGTCGATAGTCGAGTCGATAGTCGAGTCGATAGTCGAGTCGATAGTCGAGTCGATAGTCGAGTCGATAGTCGAGTCGATAGTCGAGTCGATAGTCGAGTCGATAGTCGAGTCGATAGTCGAGTCGATAGTCGAGTCGATAGTCGAGTCGATAGTCGAGTCGATAGTCGAGTCGATAGTCGAGTCGATAGTCGAGTCGATAGTCGAGTCGATAGTCGAGTCGATAGTCGAGTCGATAGTCGAGTCGATAGTCGAGTCGATAGTCGAGTCGATAGTCGAGTCGATAGTCGAGTCGATAGTCGAGTCGATAGTCGAGTCGATAGTCGAGTCGATAGTCGAGTCGATAGTCGAGTCGATAGTCGAGTCGATAGTCGAGTCGATAGTCGAGTCGATAGTCGAGTCGATAGTCGAGTCGATAGTCGAGTCGATAGTCGAGTCGATAGTCGAGTCGATAGTCGAGTCGATAGTAGAGTCGATAGTCGAGTCGAGTCGAGTCGATAGTCGAGTCGAGTCGAGTCGATAGTCGAGTCGAGTCGATAGTCGAGTCGAGTCGATAGTCGAGTCGAATCGAGTCGAGTCGAGTCGAGTCGAGTCGATAGTCGAGTCGAGTCGAGTCGAGTCGATAGTCGAGTCGATAGTCGAGTCGAGTCGAGTCGAGTCGATAGTCGAGTCGAGTCGAGTCGATAGTCGAGTCGAGTCGAGTCGAGTCGAGTCGATAGTCGAGTCGAGTCGAGTCGATAGTCGAGTCGAGTCGAGTCGATAGTCGAGTCGAGTCGAGTCGAGAGTCGAGTCGAGTCGATAGTCGAGTCGAGTCGAGTCGATAGTCGAGTCGAGTCGAGTCGATAGTCGAGTCGAGTCGAGTCGATAGTCGAGTCGAGTCGATAGTCGAGTCGAGTCGAGTCGAATCGATAGTCGAGTCGAGTCGAGTCCATAGTCGAGTCGAGTCGAGTCGAGTCGATAGTCGAGTCGAGTCGAGTCGATAGTCGAGTCGACAGTCGAGTCGAGGATAGTCGATAGTCGATAGTCGAGTCGAGTCGAGTCGAGTCGATAGTCGAGTCGAGTCGAGTCGACAGTCGAGTCGAGGATAGTCGATAGTCGATAGTCGATAGTCGAGTCGAGTCGAGTCGATAGTCGAGTCGATAGTCGAGTCGAGTCGATAGTCGATAGTCGAGTCGAGTCGATAGTCGAGTCGAGTCGAGTCGAGTCGATAGTCGAGTCGAGTCGAGTCGAGTCGATAGTCGAGTCGATAGTCGAGTCGATAGTCGAGTCGATAGTCGAGTCGATAGTCGAGTCGATAGTCGAGTCGATAGTCGAGTCGATAGTCGAGTCGATAGTCGAGTCGATAGTCGAGTCGATAGTCGAGTCGATAGTCGAGTCGATAGTCGAGTCGATAGTCGAGTCGATAGTCGAGTCGATAGTCGAGTCGATAGTCGAGTCGATAGTCGAGTCGATAGTCGAGTCGATAGTCGAGTCGATAGTCGAGTCGATAGTCGAGTCGATAGTCGAGTCGATAGTCGAGTCGATAGTCGAGTCGATAGTCGAGTCGATAGTCGAGTCGATAGTCGAGTCGATAGTCGAGTCGATAGTCGAGTCGATAGTCGAGTCGATAGTCGAGTCGATAGTCGAGTCGATAGTCGAGTCGATAGTCGAGTCGATAGTCGAGTCGATAGTCGAGTCGATAGTCGAGTCGATAGTCGAGTCGATAGTCGAGTCGATAGTCGAGTCGATAGTCGAGTCGATAGTCGAGTCGATAGTCGAGTCGATAGTCGAGTCGATAGTCGAGTCGATAGTCGAGTCGATAGTCGAGTCGATAGTCGAGTCGATAGTCGAGTCGATAGTCGAGTCGATAGTCGAGTCGAGTCGATAGTCGAGTCGAATCGAGTCGAGTCGAGTCGAGTCGAGTCGATAGTCGAGTAGAGTCGAGTCGATAGTCGAGTCGATAGTCGAGTCGAGTCGAGTCGATAGTCGAGTCGAGTCGATAGTCGAGTCGAATCGAGTCGAGTCGATAGTCGAGTCGAATCGAGTCGAGTCGAGTCGAGGATAGTCGATAGTCGAGTCGAGTCGAGTCGATAGTCGAGTCGATAGTCGAGTCGAGTCGAGTCGAGTCGAGTCGAGTCGATAGTCGAGTCGAGTCGAGTCGACAGTCGAGTCGAGTAGAGTCGATAGTCGAGTCGATAGTCGAGTCGAGTCGAGTCGAGTCGATAGTCGAGTCGAGTCGAGTCGATAGTCGAGTCGAGTCGATAGTCGAGTCGAGTCGATAGTCGAGTCGAGTCGATAGTCGAGTCGAGTCGAGTCGAATCGATAGTCGAGTCCATAGTCGAGTCGAGTCGAGTCGAGTCGATAGTCGAGTCGAGTCGAGTCGATAGTCGAGTCGACAGTCGAGTCGAGGATAGTCGATAGTCGATAGTCGAGTCGAGTCGAGTCGAGTCGATAGTCGAGTCGAGTCGAGTCGACAGTCGAGTCGAGGATAGTCGATAGTCGATAGTCGAGTCGAGTCGAGTCGATAGTCGAGTCGATAGTCGAGTCGAGTCGAGTCTAGTCGATAGTCGAGTCGAGTCGATAGTCGAGTCGAGTCGAGTCGAGTCGATAGTCGAGTCGAGTCGAGTCGAGTCGAGTCGATAGTCGAGTCGATAGTCGAGTCGATAGTCGAGTCGATAGTCGAGTCGATAGTCGAGTCGATAGTCGAGTCGATAGTCGAGTCGATAGTCGAGTCGATAGTCGAGTCGATAGTCGAGTCGATAGTCGAGTCGATAGTCGAGTCGATAGTCGAGTCGATAGTCGAGTCGATAGTCGAGTCGATAGTCGAGTCGATAGTCGAGTCGATAGTCGAGTCGATAGTCGAGTCGATAGTCGAGTCGATAGTCGAGTCGATAGTCGAGTCGATAGTCGAGTCGATAGTCGAGTCGATAGTCGAGTCGATAGTCGAGTCGATAGTCGAGTCGATAGTCGAGTCGATAGTCGAGTCGATAGTCGAGTCGATAGTCGAGTCGATAGTCGAGTCGATAGTCGAGTCGATAGTCGAGTCGATAGTCGAGTCGATAGTCGAGTCGATAGTCGAGTCGATAGTCGAGTCGATAGTCGAGTCGATAGTCGAGTCGATAGTCGAGTCGATAGTCGAGTCGATAGTCGAGTCGATAGTCGAGTCGATAGTCGAGTCGATAGTCGAGTCGATAGTCGAGTCGATAGTCGAGTCGATAGTCGAGTCGATAGTCGAGTCGATAGTCGAGTCGATAGTCGAGTCGATAGTCGAGTCGATAGTCGAGTCGATAGTCGAGTCGATAGTCGAGTCGATAGTCGAGTCGATAGTCGAGTCGATAGTCGAGTCGATAGTCGAGTCGATAGTCGAGTCGATAGTCGAGTCGATAGTCGAGTCGATAGTCGAGTCGATAGTCGAGTCGATAGTCGAGTCGATAGTCGAGTCGATAGTCGAGTCGATAGTCGAGTCGATAGTCGAGTCGATAGTCGAGTCGATAGTCGAGTCGATAGTCGAGTCGATAGTCGAGTCGATAGTCGAGTCGATAGTCGAGTCGATAGTCGAGTCGATAGTCGAGTCGATAGTCGAGTCGAGTCGAGTCGATAGTCGAGTCGATAGTCGAGTCGATAGTCGAGTCGATAGTCGAGTCGATGGTCGAGTCGATAGTCGAGTCGATAGTCGAGTCGATAGTCGAGTCGATAGTCGAGTCGATAGTCGAGTCGAGTCGATAGTCGAGTCGAATCGAGTCGAGTCGAGTCGAGTCGAGTCGATAGTCGAGTAGAGTCGAGTCGATAGTCGAGTCGATAGTAGAGTCGAGTCGAGTCGATAGTCGAGTCGAGTCGATAGTCGAGTCGAATCGAGTCGAGTCGAGTCGAGGATAGTCGATAGTCGAGTCGAGTCGAGTCGATAGTCGAGTCGATAGTCGAGTCGAGTCGAGTCGAGTCGAGTCGAGTCGATAGTCGAGTCGAGTCGAGTCGACAGTCGAGTCGAGGATAGTCGATAGTCGATAGTCGAGTCGAGTAGAGTCGATAGTCGAGTCGAGTCGAGTCGATAGTCGAGTCGAGTCGATAGTCGAGTCGAGTCGATAGTCGAGTCGAGTCGATAGTCGAGTCGAGTCGATAGTCGAGTCGAGTCGATAGTCGAGTCGAGTCGAGTCGAATCGATAGTCGAGTCGAGTCGAGTCCATAGTCGAGTCGAGTCGAGTCGAGTCGATAGTCGAGTCGAGTCGAGTCGATAGTCGAGTCGACAGTCGAGTCGAGGATAGTCGATAGTCGATAGTCGAGTCGAGTCGAGTCGAGTCGATAGTCGAGTCGAGTCGAGTCGACAGTCGAGTCGAGGATAGTCGATAGTCGATAGTCGAGTCGAGTCGAGTCGATAGTCGAGTCGATAGTCGAGTCGAGTCGAGTCTAGTCGATAGTCGAGTCGAGTCGATAGTCGAGTCGAGTCGAGTCGAGTCGATAGTCGAGTCGAGTCGAGTCGAGTCGATAGTCGAGTCGATAGTCGAGTCGATAGTCGAGTCGATAGTCGAGTCGATAGTCGAGTCGATAGTCGAGTCGATAGTCGAGTCGATAGTCGAGTCGATAGTCGAGTCGATAGTCGAGTCGATAGTCGAGTCGATAGTCGAGTCGATAGTCGAGTCGATAGTCGAGTCGATAGTCGAGTCGATAGTCGAGTCGATAGTCGAGTCGATAGTCGAGTCGATAGTCGAGTCGATAGTCGAGTCGATAGTCGAGTCGATAGTCGAGTCGATAGTCGAGTCGATAGTCGAGTCGATAGTCGAGTCGATAGTCGAGTCGATAGTCGAGTCGATAGTCGAGTCGATAGTCGAGTCGATAGTCGAGTCGATAGTCGAGTCGATAGTCGAGTCGATAGTCGAGTCGATAGTCGAGTCGATAGTCGAGTCGATAGTCGAGTCGATAGTCGAGTCGATAGTCGAGTCGATAGTCGAGTCGATAGTCGAGTCGATAGTCGAGTCGATAGTCGAGTCGATAGTCGAGTCGATAGTCGAGTCGATAGTCGAGTCGATAGTCGAGTCGATAGTCGAGTCGAGTCGAGTCCATAGTCGAGTCGAGTCGAGTCGAGTCGATAGTCGAGTCGAGTCGAGTCGATAGTCGAGTCGACAGTCGAGTCGAGGATAGTCGATAGTCGATAGTCGAGTCGAGTCGAGTCGAGTCGATAGTCGAGTCGAGTCGAGTCGACAGTCGAGTCGAGGATAGTCGATAGTCGATAGTCGAGTCGAGTCGAGTCGATAGTCGAGTCGATAGTCGAGTCGAGTCGAGTCTAGTCGATAGTCGAGTCGAGTCGATAGTCGAGTCGAGTCGAGTCGAGTCGATAGTCGAGTCGAGTCGAGTCGAGTCGAGTCGATAGTCGAGTCGATAGTCGAGTCGATAGTCGAGTCGATAGTCGAGTCGATAGTCGAGTCGATAGTCGAGTCGATAGTCGAGTCGATAGTCGAGTCGATAGTCGAGTCGATAGTCGAGTCGATAGTCGAGTCGATAGTCGAGTCGATAGTCGAGTCGATAGTCGAGTCGATAGTCGAGTCGATAGTCGAGTCGATAGTCGAGTCGATAGTCGAGTCGATAGTCGAGTCGATAGTCGAGTCGATAGTCGAGTCGATAGTCGAGTCGATAGTCGAGTCGATAGTCGAGTCGATAGTCGAGTCGATAGTCGAGTCGATAGTCGAGTCGATAGTCGAGTCGATAGTCGAGTCGATAGTCGAGTCGATAGTCGAGTCGATAGTCGAGTCGATAGTCGAGTCGATAGTCGAGTCGATAGTCGAGTCGATAGTCGAGTCGATAGTCGAGTCGATAGTCGAGTCGATAGTGACAGTCGATAGTCGAGTCGATAGTCGAGTCGATAGTCGAGTCGATAGTCGAGTCGATAGTCGAGTCGATAGTCGAGTCGATAGTCGAGTCGATAGTCGAGTAGATAGTCGAGTCGATAGTCGAGTCGATAGTCGAGTCGATAGTCGAGTCGATAGTCGAGTCGATAGTCGAGTCGATAGTCGAGTCGATAGTCGAGTCGATAGTCGAGTCGATAGTCGAGTCGATAGTCGAGTCGATAGTCGAGTCGATAGTCGAGTCGATAGTCGAGTCGAGTCGAGTCGATAGTCGAGTCGATAGTCGAGTCGATAGTCGAGTCGATAGTCGAGTCGATAGTCGAGTCGATGGTCGAGTCGATAGTCGAGTCGATAGTCGAGTCGATAGTCGAGTCGATAGTCGAGTCGATAGTAGAGTCGAGTCGATAGTCGAGTCGAATCGAGTCGAGTCGAGTCGAGTCGAGTCGATAGTCGAGTAGAGTCGAGTCGATAGTCGAGTCGATAGTCGAGTCGAGTCGAGTCGATAGTCGAGTCGAGTCGATAGTCGAGTCGAATCGAGTCGAGTCGAGTCGAGGATAGTCGATAGTCGAGTCGAGTCGAGTCGATAGTCGAGTCGATAGTCGAGTCGAGTCGAGTCGAGTCGAGTCGAGTCGATAGTCGAGTCGAGTCGAGTCGACAGTCGAGTCGAGGATAGTCGATAGTCGATAGTCGAGTCGAGTAGAGTCGATAGTCGAGTCGATAGTCGAGTCGAGTCGAGTCGAGTCGATAGTCGAGTCGAGTCGAGTCGATAGTCGAGTCGAGTCGATAGTCGAGTCGAGTCGATAGTCGAGTCGAGTCGATAGTCGAGTCGAGTCGATAGTCGAGTCGAGTCGATAGTCGAGTCGAGTCGAGTCGAATCGATAGTCGAGTCGAGTCGAGTCCATAGTCGAGTCGAGTCGAGTCGAGTCGATAGTCGAGTCGAGTCGAGTCGATAGTCGAGTCGACAGTCGAGTCGAGGATAGTCGATAGTCGATAGTCGAGTCGAGTCGAGTCGAGTCGATAGTCGAGTCGAGTCGAGTCGACAGTCGAGTCGAGGATAGTCGATAGTCGATAGTCGAGTCGAGTCGAGTCGATAGTCGAGTCGATAGTCGAGTCGAGTCGAGTCTAGTCGATAGTCGAGTCGAGTCGATTGTCGAGTCGAGTCGAGTCGAGTCGATAGTCGAGTCGAGTCGAGTCGATAGTCGAGTCGATAGTCGAGTCGATAGTCGAGTCGATAGTCGAGTCGATAGTCGAGTCGATAGTCGAGTCGATAGTCGAGTCGATAGTCGAGTCGATAGTCGAGTCGATAGTCGAGTCGATAGTCGAGTCGATAGTCGAGTCGATAGTCGAGTCGATAGTCGAGTCGATAGTCGAGTCGATAGTCGAGTCGATAGTCGAGTCGATAGTCGAGTCGATAGTCGAGTCGATAGTCGAGTCGATAGTCGAGTCGATAGTCGAGTCGATAGTCGAGTCGATAGTCGAGTCGATAGTCGAGTCGATAGTCGAGTCGATAGTCGAGTCGATAGTCGAGTCGATAGTCGAGTCGATAGTCGAGTCGATAGTCGAGTCGATAGTCGAGTCGATAGTCGAGTCGATAGTCGAGTCGATAGTCGAGTCGATAGTCGAGTCGATAGTCGAGTCGATAGTCGAGTCGATAGTCGAGTCGATAGTCGAGTCGATAGTCGAGTCGATAGTCGAGTCGATAGTCGAGTCGATAGTCGAGTCGATAGTCGAGTCGATAGTCGAGTCGATAGTCGAGTCGATAGTCGAGTCGATAGTCGAGTCGAGTCGAGTCGATAGTCGAGTCGAATCGAGTCGAGTCGAGTCGAGTCGAGTCGATAGTCGAGTAGAGTCGAGTCGATAGTCGAGTCGATAGTCGAGTCGAGTCGAGTCGATAGTCGAGTCGATAGTCCAGTCGAGTCGAGTCGATAGTCGAGTCGAGTCGATAGTCGAGTCGAGTCGAGTCGAGTCGAGTCGATAGTCGAGTCGAGTCGAGTCGAGTCGATAGTCGAGTCGAGTCGAGTCGATAGTCGAGTCGAGTCGAGTCGATAGTCGAGTCGAGTCGAGTCGACAGTCGAGTCGAGGATAGTCGATAGTCGAGTCGAGTCGAGTCGAGTCGAGTCGAGTCGATAGTCGAGTCGAGTCGAGTCGACAGTCGAGTCGAGGATAGTCGATAGTCGATAGTCGAGTCGAGTAGAGTCGATAGTCGAGTCGATAGTCGAGTCGAGTCGAGTCGAGTCGATAGTCGAGTCGATAGTCGAGTCGATAGTCGAGTCGATAGTCGAGTCGATAGTCGAGTCGATAGTCGAGTCGATAGTCGAGTCGATAGTCGAGTCGATAGTCGAGTCGATAGTCGAGTCGATAGTCGAGTCGATAGTCGAGCCGATAGTCGAGTCGATAGTCGAGTCGATAGTCGAGTCGATAGTCGAGTCGATAGTCGAGTCGATAGTCGAGTCGATAGTCGAGTCGATAGTCGAGTCGATAGTCGAGTCGAGTCGAGTCGATAGTCGAGTCGAGACGAGTAGATAGTCGAGTCGAGTCGAGTCGATAGTCGAGTCGAGTCGAGTCGATAGTCGAGTCGAGTCGAGTCGATAGTCGAGTCGAGTCGAGTCGATAGTCGAGTCGAGTCGAGTCGATAGTCGAGTCGAGTCGAGTCGATAGTCGAGTCGAGTCGAGTCGATAGTCGAGTCGAGTCGAGTCGATAGTCGAGTCGAGTCGAGTCGATAGTCGAGTCGAGTCGATAGTCGAGTCGAGTCGATTCTCGAGTCGAGTCGAGTCGAATCGATAGTCGAGTCGAGTCGAGTCGATAGTCGAGTCGAGTCGAGTCGAGTCGATAGTCGAGTCGAGTCGATAGTCGAGTCGACAGTCGAGTCGAGGATAGTCGATAGTCGATAGTCGAGTCGAGTCGAGTCGAGTCGAGTCGACAGTCGAGTCGAGGATAGTCGATAGTCGATAGTCGAGTCGAGTCGAGTCGATAGTCGAGTCGATAGTCGAGTCGAGTCGAGTCTAGTCGATAGTCGAGTCGAGTCGATAGTCGAGTCGATAGTCGAGTCGAGTCGAGTCGAGTCGATAGTCGAGTCGATAGTCGAGTCGATAGTCGAGTCGATAGTCGAGTCGATAGTCGAGTCGATAGTCGAGTCGATAGTCGAGTCGATAGTCGAGTCGATAGTCGAGTCGATAGTCGAGTCGATAGTCGAGTCGATAGTCGAGTCGATAGTCGAGTCGATAGTCGAGTCGATAGTCGAGTCGATAGTCGAGTCGATAGTCGAGTCGATAGTCGAGTCGATAGTCGAGTCGATAGTCGAGTCGATAGTCGAGTCGATAGTCGAGTCGATAGTCGAGTCGATAGTCGAGTCGATAGTCGAGTCGATAGTCGAGTCGAGTCGAGTCGATAGTCGAGTCGAATCGAGTCCAGTCGAGTCGAGTCGAGTCGATAGTCGAGTCGAGTCGAGTCGATAGTCGAGTCGATAGTCGAGTCGATAGTAGAGTCGATAGTCGAGTCGATAGTCGAGTCGATAGTCGAGTCGATAGTCGAGTCGATAGTCGAGTCGATAGTCGAGTCGATAGTCGAGTCGATAGTCGAGTCGATAGTCGAGTCGATAGTCGAGTCGATAGTCGAGTCGATAGTCGAGTCGATAGTCGAGTCGATAGTCGAGTCGATAGTCGAGTCGATAGTCGAGTCGATAGTCGAGTCGATAGTCGAGTCGAGTCGAGTCGATAGTCGAGTCGAATCGAGTCCAGTCGAGTCGAGTCGAGTCGATAGTCGAGTCGAGTCGAGTCGATAGTCGAGTCGATAGTCGAGTCGATAGTCGAGTCGATAGTCGAGTCGATAGTCGAGTCGATAGTCGAGTCGATAGTCGAGTCGATAGTCGAGTCGATAGTCGAGTCGATAGTCGAGTCGATAGTCGAGTCGATAGTCGAGTCGATAGTCGAGTCGATAGTCGAGTCGATAGTCGAGTCGATAGTCGAGTCGATAGTCGAGTCGATAGTCGAGTCGATAGTCGAGTCGATAGTCGAGTCGATAGTCGAGTCGATAGTCGAGTCGATAGTCGAGTCGATAGTCGAGTCGATAGTCGAGTCGATAGTCGAGTCGATAGTCGAGTCGATAGTCGAGTCGATAGTCGAGTCGATAGTCGAGTCGATAGTCGAGTCGATAGTCGAGTCGATAGTCGAGTCGATAGTCGAGTCGATAGTCGAGTCGATAGTCGAGTCGATAGTCGAGTCGATAGTCGAGTCGATAGTCGAGTCGATAGTCGAGTCGATAGTCGAGTCGATAGTCGAGTCGATAGTCGAGTCGATAGTCGAGTCGATAGTCGAGTCGATAGTCGAGTCGATAGTCGAGTCGATAGTCGAGTCGATAGTCGAGTCGATAGTCGAGTCGATAGTCGAGTCGATAGTCGAGTCGATAGTCGAGTCGATAGTCGAGTCGATAGTCGAGTCGATAGTCGAGTCGATAGTCGAGTCGATAGTCGAGTCGATAGTCGAGTCGATAGTCGAGTCGATAGTCGAGTCGATAGTCGAGTCGATAGTCGAGTCGATAGTCGAGTCGATAGTCGAGTCGATAGTCGAGTCGATAGTCGAGTCGATAGTCGAGTCGATAGTCGAGTCGATAGTCGAGTCGATAGTCGAGTCGATAGTCGAGTCGATAGTCGAGTCGATAGTCGAGTCGATAGTCGAGTCGATAGTCGAGTCGATAGTCGAGTCGATAGTCGAGTCGATAGTCGAGTCGATAGTCGAGTCGATAGTCGAGTCGATAGTCGAGTCGATAGTCGAGTCGATAGTCGAGTCGATAGTCGAGTCGATAGTCGAGTCGATAGTCGAGTCGATAGTCGAGTCGATAGTCGAGTCGATAGTCGAGTCGATAGTCGAGTCGATAGTCGAGTCGATAGTCGAGTCGATAGTCGAGTCGATAGTCGAGTCGATAGTCGAGTCGATAGTCGAGTCGATAGTCGAGTCGATAGTCGAGTCGATAGTCGAGTCGATAGTCGAGTCGATAGTCGAGTCGATAGTCGAGTCGATAGTCGAGTCGATAGTCGAGTCGATAGTCGAGTCGATAGTCGAGTCGATAGTCGAGTCGATAGTCGAGTCGATAGTCGAGTCGATAGTCGAGTCGATAGTCGAGTCGATAGTCGAGTCGATAGTCGAGTCGATAGTCGAGTCGATAGTCGAGTCGATAGTCGAGTCGATAGTCGAGTCGATAGTCGAGTCGATAGTCGAGTCGATAGTCGAGTCGATAGTCGAGTCGATAGTCGAGTCGATAGTCGAGTCGATAGTCGAGTCGATAGTCGAGTCGATAGTCGAGTCGATAGTCGAGTCGATAGTCGAGTCGATAGTCGAGTCGATAGTCGAGTCGATAGTCGAGTCGATAGTCGAGTCGATAGTCGAGTCGATAGTCGAGTCGATAGTCGAGTCGATAGTCGATTCGATATTCGAGTCGATAGTCGAGTCGATAGTCGAGTCGATAGTCGAGTCGATAGTCGAGTCGATAGTCGAGTCGATAGTCGAGTCGATAGTCGAGTCGATAGTCGAGTCGATAGTCGAGTCGATAGTCGAGTCGATAGTCGAGTCGATAGTCGAGTCGATAGTCGAGTCGATAGTCGAGTCGATAGTCGAGTCGATAGTCGAGTCGAAAGTCGAGTCGATAGTCGAGTCGATAGTCGAGTCGAGTCGATAGTCGAGTCGATAGTCGAGTCGATAGTCGAGTCGATAGTCGAGTCGATAGTCGAGTCGATAGTCGAGTCGATAGTCGAGTCGATAGTCGAGTCGAGTCGAGTCGATAGTCGAGTCGAATCGAGTCGAGTCGAGTCGATAGTCGAGTCGAGTCGAGTCGATAGTCGAGTCGATAGTCGAGTCGAGTCGAGTCGATAGTCGAGTCGAATCGAGTCCAGTCGAGTCGAGTCGAGTCGATAGTCGAGTCGATAGTCGAGTCGATAGTCGAGTCGATAGTCGAGTCGATAGTCGAGTCGATAGTCGAGTCGATAGTCGAGTCGAGTCGAGTCGATAGTCGAGTCGAATCGAGTCGAGTCGAGTCGAGTCGAGTCGATTGTCGAGTCGAGTCGAGTCGATAGTCGAGTCGATAGTCGAGTCGAGTCGAGTCGATAGTCGAGTCGATAGTCGAGTCGAGTCGAGTCGATAGTCGAGTCGAGTCGAGTCGATAGTCGAGTCGAGTCGAGTCGATAGTCGAGTCGAGTCGAGTCGATAGTCGAGTCGAGTCGAGTCGATAGTCGAGTCGAGTCGAGTCGATAGTCGAGTCGAGTCGAGTCGATAGTCGAGTCGAGTCGATAGTCGAGTCGAGTCGAGTCGAATCGATAGTCGAGTCGAGTCGAGTCGATAGTCGAGTCGAGTCGAGTCGAGTCGATAGTCGAGTCGAGTCGAGTCGATAGTCGAGTCGACAGTCGAGTCGAGGATAGTCGATAGTCGATAGTCGAGTCGAGTCGAGTCGAGTCGATAGTCGAGTCGAGTCGAGTCGACAGTCGAGTCGAGGATAGTCGATAGTCGATAGTCGATAGTCGAGTCGAGTAGAGTCGATAGTCGAGTCGATAGTCGAGTCGAGTCGAGTCGAGTCGATAGTCGAGTCGATAGTCGAGTCGATAGTCGAGTCGATAGTCGAGTCGATAGTCGAGTCGATAGTCGAGTCGATAGTCGAGTCGATAGTCGAGTCGATAGTCGAGTCGATAGTCGAGTCGATAGTCGAGTCGATAGTCGAGTCGATAGTCGAGTCGATAGTCGAGTCGATAGTCGAGTCGATAGTCGAGTCGATAGTCGAGTCGATAGTCGAGTCGATAGTCGAGTCGATAGTCGAGTCGATAGTCGAGTCGATAGTCGAGTCGATAGTCGAGTCGATAGTCGAGTCGATAGTCGAGTCGATAGTCGAGTCGATAGTCGAGTCGATAGTCGAGTCGATAGTCGAGTCGATAGTCGAGTCGATAGTCGAGTCGATAGTCGAGTCGATAGTCGAGTCGATAGTCGAGTCGATAGTCGAGTCGATAGTCGAGTCGATAGTCGAGTCGATAGTCGAGTCGATAGTCGAGTCGATAGTCGAGTCGATAGTCGAGTCGATAGTCGAGTCGATAGTCGAGTCGATAGTCGAGTCGATAGTCGAGTCGATAGTCGAGTCGATAGTCGAGTCGATAGTCGAGTCGATAGTCGAGTCGATAGTCGAGTCGATAGTCGAGTCGAGTCGAGTCGAGACGAGTCGATAGTCGAGTCGAGTCGAGTCGATAGTCGAGTCGAGTCGAGTCGATAGTCGAGTCGAGTCGAGTCGATAGTCGAGTCGAGTCGAGTCGAGTCGAGTCGATAGTCGAGTCGAGTCGAGTCGATAGTCGAGTCGAGTCGAGTCGATAGTCGAGTCGAGTCGAGTCGATAGTCGAGTCGAGTCGAGTCGATAGTCGAGTCGAGTCGAGTCGAATCGATAGTCGAGTCGAGTCGAGTCGATAGTCGAGTCGAGTCGAGTCGAGTCGATAGTCGAGTCGAGTCGAGTCGATAGTCGAGTCGACAGTCGAGTCGAGGATAGTCGATAGTCGATAGTCGAGTCGAGTCGAGTCGAGTCGATAGTCGAGTCGAGTCGAGTCGACAGTCGAGTCGAGGATAGTCGATAGTCGATAGTCGAGTCGAGTCGAGTCGATAGTCGAGTCGATAGTCGAGTCGAGTCGAGTCTAGTCGATAGTCGAGTCGAGTCGATAGTCGAGTCGATAGTCGAGTCGAGTCGAGTCGAGTCGATAGTCGAGTCGATAGTCGAGTCGATAGTCGAGTCGATAGTCGAGTCGATAGTCGAGTCGAGTCGAGTCGATAGTCGAGTCGAGTCGAGTCGATAGTCGAGTCGAGTCGAGTCGATAGTCGAGTCGAGTCGAGTCGATAGTCGAGTCGAGTCGAGTCGATAGTCGAGTCGAGTCGAGTCGATAGTCGAGTCGAGTCGAGTCGATAGTCGAGTCGAGTCGAGTCGATAGTCGAGTCGAGTCGATAGTCGAGTCGAGTCGAGTCGAATCGATAGTCGAGTCGAGTCGAGTCGATAGTCGAGTCGAGTCGAGTCGAGTCGATAGTCGAGTCGAGTCGAGTCGATAGTCGAGTCGACAGTCGAGTCGAGGATAGTCGATAGTCGATAGTCGAGTCGAGTCGAGTCGAGTCGATAGTCGAGTCGAGTCGAGTCGACAGTCGAGTCGAGGATAGTCGATAGTCGATAGTCGAGTCGAGTCGAGTCGATAGTCGAGTCGATAGTCGAGTCGAGTCGAGTCTAGTCGATAGTCGAGTCGAGTCGATAGTCGAGTCGATAGTCGAGTCGAGTCGAGTCGAGTCGAGTCGATAGTCGAGTCGATAGTCGAGTCGATAGTCGAGTCGATAGTCGAGTCGATAGTCGAGTCGATAGTCGAGTCGATAGTCGAGTCGATAGTCGAGTCGATAGTCGAGTCGATAGTCGAGTCGATAGTCGAGTCGATAGTCGAGTCGATAGTCGAGTCGATAGTCGAGTCGATAGTCGAGTCGATAGTCGAGTCGATAGTCGAGTCGATAGTCGAGTCGATAGTCGAGTCGATAGTCGAGTCGATAGTCGAGTCGATAGTCGAGTCGATAGTCGAGTCGATAGTCGAGTCGATAGTCGAGTCGATAGTCGAGTCGATAGTCGAGTCGATAGTCGAGTCGATAGTCGAGTCGATAGTCGAGTCGATAGTCGAGTCGATAGTCGAGTCGATAGTCGAGTCGATAGTCGAGTCGATAGTCGAGTCGATAGTCGAGTCGATAGTCGAGTCGATAGTCGAGTCGATAGTCGAGTCGATAGTCGAGTCGATAGTCGAGTCGATAGTCGAGTCGATAGTCGAGTCGATAGTCGAGTCGATAGTCGAGTCGATAGTCGAGTCGATAGTCGAGTCGAGTCGAGTCGATAGTCGAGTCGAATCGAGTCGAGTCGAGTCGAGTCGATAGTCGAGTCGAGTCGAGTCGATAGTCGAGTCGATAGTCGAGTCGAGTCGAGTCGATAGTCGAGTCGATAGTCGAGTCGATAGTCCAGTCGAGTCGAGTCGATAGTCGAGTCGAGTCGATAGTCGAGTCGAGTCGAGTCGAGTCGAGTCGAGTCGAGTCGATAGTCGAGTCGAGTCGAGTCGAGTCGAGTCGAGTCGATAGTCGAGTCGAGTCGAGTCGATAGTCGAGTCGAGTCGAGTCGATAGTCGAGTCGAGTCGATAGTCGAGTCGATAGTCGAGTCGATAGTCGAGTCGAGTCGAGTCGAGTCGATAGTCGAGTCGATAGTCGAGTCGAGTCGAGTCGAGTCGATAGTCGAGTCGATAGTAGAGTCGAGTCGAGTCGAGTCGAGTCGAGTCGATAGTCGAGTCGAGTCGAGTCGACAGTCGAGTCGAGGATAGTCGATAGTCGATAGTCGAGTCGAGTAGAGTCGATAGTCGAGTCTAGTCGAGTCGAGTCGATAGTCGAGTCGATAGTCGAGTCGATAGTCGAGTCGATAGTCGAGTCGATAGTCGAGTCGATAGTCGAGTCGATAGTCGAGTCGATAGTCGAGTCGATAGTCGAGTCGATAGTCGAGTCGATAGTCGAGTCGATAGTCGAGTCGATAGTCGAGTCGATAGTCGAGTCGA
>OW121815.1:41468865-41489916 GCA_933228935.1 Pemphredon lugubris | reverse complement strand
TCGACTATCGACTATCGACTATCGACTATCGACTATCGACTATCGACTATCGACTATCGACTATCGACTATCGACTATCGACTATCGACTATCGACTATCGACTATCGACTATCGACTATCGACTATCGACTATCGACTATCGACTATCGACTATCGACTATCGACTATCGACTATCGACTATCGACTATCGACTATCGACTATCGACTATCGACTATCGACTATCGACTATCGACTATCGACTATCGACTATCGACTATCGACTATCGACTATCGACTATCGACTATCGACTATCGACTATCGACTATCGACTATCGACTATCGACTATCGACTATCGACTATCGACTATCGACTATCGACTATCGACTATCGACTATCGACTATCGACTATCGACTATCGACTATCGACTATCGACTATCGACTATCGACTATCGACTATCGACTATCGACTATCGACTATCGACTATCGACTATCGACTATCGACTATCGACTATCGACTATCGACTATCGACTATCGACTATCGACTATCGACTATCGACTATCGACTATCGACTATCGACTATCGACTATCGACTATCGACTATCGACTATCGACTATCGACTATCGACTATCGACTATCGACTATCGACTATCGACTATCGACTCGACTATCGACTCGACTATCGACTCGACTATCGACTCGACTATCGACTCGACTATCGACTCGACTCGACTATCGACTCGACTATCGACTCGACTCGACTATCGACTCGACTCGACTATCGACTCGACTCGACTATCGACTATCGACTATCGACTATCGACTATCGACTATCGACTATCGACTATCGACTATCGACTATCGACTATCGACTATCGACTATCGACTATCGACTATCGACTATCGACTATCGACTATCGACTATCGACTATCGACTATCGACTATCGACTATCGACTCGACTATCGACTCGACTATCGACTCGACTCGACTATCGACTCGACTATCGACTCGACTCGACTATCGACTCGACTCGACTATCGACTCGACTATCGACTATCGACTATCGACTATCGACTATCGACTATCGACTATCGACTATCGACTATCGACTATCGACTATCGACTCGACTATCGACTCGACTCGACTATCGACTCGACTATCGACTCGACTCGACTATCGACTCGACTAGACTATCGACTCGACTATCGACTATCGACTATCGACTATCGACTATCGACTATCGACTATCGACTATCGACTCGACTATCGACTATCGACTATCGACTATCGACTATCGACTATCGACTATCGACTATCGACTATCGACTATCGACTATCGACTATCGACTATCGACTATCGACTATCGACTATCGACTATCGACTATCGACTATCGACTATCGACTATCGACTATCGACTATCGACTATCGACTATCGACTATCGACTATCGACTATCGACTATCGACTCGACTCGACTATCGACTCGACTCTCGACTCGACTATCGACTCGACTATCGACTCGACTATCGACTCGACTATCGATTCGACTATCGACTATCGACTCGACTATCGACTCGACTATCGACTCGACTATCGACTCGACTCGACTATCGACTCGACTATCGACTCGACTCGACTATCGACTCGACTATCGACTCGACTCGACTATCGACTCGACTCGACTATCGACTCGACTATCGACTCGACTATCGACTCGACTCGACTATCGACTCGACTATCGACTCGACTCGACTCGACTATCGACTCGACTCGACTATCGACTCGACTATCGACTCGACTATCGACTCGACTCCACTATCGACTCGACTATCGACTATCGACTATCGACTATCGACTATCGACTACCGACTATCGACTATCGACTATCGACTCGACTATCGACTCGACTCGACTATCGACTCGACTCGACTATCGACTCGACTATCGACTCGACTATCGACTCGACTATCGACTCAACTATCGACTCGACTATCGACTCGACTATCGATTCGACTATCGACTATCGACTCGACTATCGACTCGACTATCGACTCGACTATCGACTCGACTCGACTATCGACTCGACTACCGACTCGACTCGACTATCGACTCGACTATCGACTATCGACTCGACTATCGACTCGACTCGACTATCGACTATCGACTCGACTCGACTATCGACTCGACTCGACTCGACTATCGACTCGACTATCGACTCGACTATCGACTATCGACTATCGACTATCGACTATCGACTATCGACTATCGACTATCGACTATCGACTATCGACTATCGACTATCGACTATCGACTATCGACTATCGACCATCGACCATCGACCATCGACCATCGACCATCGACCATCGACCATCGACCATCGACTATCGACCATCGACTATCGACTATCGACTATCGACTATCGACTATCGACTATCGACTATCGACTATCGACTATCGACTATCGACTATCGACTATCGACTATCGACTATCGACTATCGACTATCGACTATCGACTATCGACTATCGACTATCGACTATCGACTATCGACTATCGACTATCGACTATCGACTATCGACTATCGACTATCGACTATCGACTATCGACTATCGACTATCGACTATCGACTATCGACTATCGACTATCGACTATCGACTATCGACTATCGACTATCGACTATCGACTATCGACTATCGACTATCGACTATCGACTATCGACTATCGACTATCGACTATCGACTATCGACTATCGACTATCGACTATCGACTATCGACTATCGACTATCGACTATCGACTATTGACTATCGACTATCGACTATCGACTATCGACTATCGACTATCGACTATCGACTATCGACTATCGACTATCGACTATCGACTATCGACTATCGACTATCGACTATCGACTATCGACTATCGACTATCGACTATCGACTATCGACTATCGACTATCGACTATCGACTATCGACTATCGACTATCGACTATCGACTATCGACTATCGACTATCGACTATCGACTATCGACTATCGACTATCGACTATCGACTATCGACTATCGACTATCGACTATCGACTATCGACTATCGACTATCGACTATCGACTATCGACTATCGACTATCGACTATCGACTATCGACTATCGACTATCGACTATCGACTATCGACTATCGACTATCGACTATCGACTATCGACTATCGACTATCGACTATCGACTATCGACTATCGACTATCGACTATCGACTATCGACTATCGACTATCGACTATCGACTATCGACTATCGACTATCGACTATCGACTATCGACTATCGACTATCGACTATCGACTATCGACTATCGACTATCGACTATCGACTATCGACTATCGACTATCGACTATCGACTATCGACTATCGACTATCGACTATCGACTATCGACTATCGACTATCGACTATCGACTATCGACTATCGACTATCGACTATCGACTATCGACTATCGACTATCGACTATCGACTATCGACTATCGACTATCGACTATCGACTATCGACTATCGACTATCGACTATCGACTATCGACTATCGACTATCGACTATCGACTATCGACTATCGACTATCGACTATCGACTATCGACTATCGACTATCGACTATCGACTATCGACTATCGACTATCGACTATCGACTATCGACTATCGACTATCGACTATCGACTATCGACTATCGACTATCGACTATCGACTATCGACTATCGACTATCGACTATCGACTATCGACTATCGACTATCGACTATCGACTATCGACTATCGACTATCGACTATCGACTATCGACTATCGACTATCGACTATCGACTATCGACTATCGACTATCGACTATCGACTATCGACTATCGACTATCGACTATCGACTATCGACTATCGACTATCGACTATCGACTATCGACTATCGACTATCGACTATCGACTATCGACTATCGACTATCGACTATCGACTATCGACTATCGACTATCGACTATCGACTATCGACTATCGACTATCGACTATCGACTATCGACTATCGACTATCGACTATCGACTATCGACTATCGACTATCGACTATCGACTATCGACTATCGACTATCGACTATCGACTATCGACTATCGACTATCGACTATCGACTATCGACTATCGACTATCGACTATCGACTATCGACTATCGACTATCGACTATCGACTATCGACTATCGACTATCGACTATCGACTATCGACTATCGACTATCGACTATCGACTATCGACTATCGACTATCGACTATCGACTATCGACTATCGACTATCGACTATCGACTATCGACTATCGACTATCGACTATCGACTATCGACTATCGACTATCGACTATCGACTATCGACTATCGACTATCGACTATCGACTATCGACTATCGACTATCGACTATCGACTATCGACTATCGACTATCGACTATCGACTATCGACTATCGACTATCGACTATCGACTATCGACTATCGACTATCGACTATCGACTATCGACTATCGACTATCGACTATCGACTATCGACTATCGACTATCGACTATCGACTATCGACTATCGACTATCGACTATCGACTATCGACTATCGACTATCGACTATCGACTATCGACTATCGACTATCGACTATCGACTATCGACTATCGACTATCGACTATCGACTATCGACTATCGACTATCGACTATCGACTATCGACTATCGACTATCGACTATCGACTATCGACTATCGACTATCGACTATCGACTATCGACTATCGACTATCGACTATCGACTATCGACTATCGACTATCGACTATCGACTATCGACTATCGACTATCGACTATCGACTATCGACTATCGACTATCGACTATCGACTATCGACTATCGACTATCGACTATCGACTATCGACTATCGACTATCGACTATCGACTATCGACTATCGACTATCGACTATCGACTATCGACTATCGACTATCGACTATCGACTATCGACTATCGACTATCGACTATCGACTATCGACTATCGACTATCGACTATCGACTATCGACTATCGACTATCGACTATCGACTATCGACTATCGACTATCGACTATCGACTATCGACTATCGACTATCGACTATCGACTATCGACTATCGACTATCGACTATCGACTATCGACTATCGACTATCGACTATCGACTATCGACTATCGACTATCGACTATCGACTATCGACTATCGACTATCGACTATCGACTATCGACTATCGACTATCGACTATCGACTATCGACTATCGACTATCGACTATCGACTATCGACTATCGACTATCGACTATCGACTATCGACTATCGACTATCGACTATCGACTATCGACTATCGACTATCGACTATCGACTATCGACTATCGACTATCGACTATCGACTATCGACTATCGACTATCGACTATCGACTATCGACTATCGACTATCGACTATCGACTATCGACTATCGACTATCGACTATCGACTATCGACTATCGACTATCGACTATCGACTATCGACTATCGACTATCGACTATCGACTATCGACTATCGACTATCGACTATCGACTATCGACTATCGACTATCGACTATCGACTATCGACTATCGACTATCGACTATCGACTATCGACTATCGACTATCGACTATCGACTATCGACTATCGACTATCGACTATCGACTATCGACTATCGACTATCGACTATCGACTATCGACTATCGACTATCGACTATCGACTATCGACTATCGACTATCGACTATCGACTATCGACTATCGACTATCGACTATCGACTATCGACTATCGACTATCGACTATCGACTATCGACTACCGACTACCGACTATCGACTATCGACTCGACTCGACTATCGACTCGACTCGACTATCGACTCGACTCGACTATCGACTCGACTATCGACTCGACTATCGACTCGACTATCGACTCGACTCGACTATCGACTCGACTATCGACTCGACTCGACTCGACTATCGACTCGACTCGACTATCGACTCGACTATCGACTATCGACTATCGACTATCGACTATCGACTACCGACTATCGACTATCGACTATCGACTCGACTATCGACTCGACTCGACTATCGACTCGACTCGACTATCGACTCGACTATCGACTCGACTATCGACTCGACTATCGACTCAACTATCGACTCGACTATCGACTCGACTATCGATTCGACTATCGACTATCGACTCGACTATCGACTCGACTATCGACTCGACTATCGACTCGACTCGACTATCGACTCGACTACCGACTCGACTCGACTATCGACTCGACTCGACTATCGACTCGACTCGACTATAGACTCGACTATCGACTCGACTATCGACTCGACTGGACTATCGACTCGACTCGACTCGACTATCGACTCGACTATCGACTCGACTATCGACTCGACTATCGACTCGACTATCGACTCGACTATCGACTCGACTATCGACTCGACTATCGATTCGACTATCGACTATCGACTCGACTATCGACTCGACTATCGACTCGACTATCGACTCGACTCGACTATCGACTCGACTATCGACTCGACTCGACTATCGACTCGACTATCGACTCGACTATCGACTCGACTATCGATTCGACTATCGACTATCGACTCGACTATCGACTCGACTATCGACTCGACTATCGACTCGACTCGACTATCGACTCGACTATCGACTCGACTCGACTATCGACTCGACTATCGACTCGACTCGACTATCGACTCGACTCGACTATCGACTCGACTATCGACTCGACTATCGACTCGACTCGACTATCGACTCGACTATCGACTCGACTCGACTCGACTATCGACTCGACTCGACTATCGACTCGACTATCGACTCGACTATCGACTCGACTCCACTATCGACTCGACTATCGACTATCGACTATCGACTATCGACTATCGACTACCGACTATCGACTATCGACTATCGACTCGACTATCGACTCGACTCGACTATCGACTCGACTCGACTATCGACTCGACTATCGACTCGACTATCGACTCGACTATCGACTCAACTATCGACTCGACTATCGACTCGACTATCGATTCGACTATCGACTATCGACTCGACTATCGACTCGACTATCGACTCGACTATCGACTCGACTCGACTATCGACTCGACTACCGACTCGACTCGACTATCGACTCGACTATCGACTATCGACTCGACTATCGACTCGACTCGACTATCGACTCGACTATCGACTATCGACTCGACTATCGACTCGACTCGACTATCGACTATCGACTCGACTCGACTATCGACTCGACTCGACTCGACTATCGACTCGACTATCGACTCGACTATCGACTATCGACTATCGACTATCGACTATCGACTATCGACTATCGACTATCGACTATCGACTATCGACTATCGACTATCGACTATCGACTATCGACTATCGACTATCGACTATCGACTATCGACTATCGACTATCGACTATCGACTATCGACTATCGACTATCGACTATCGACTATCGACTATCGACTATCGACTATCGACTATCGACTATCGACTATCGACTATCGACTATCGACTATCGACTATCGACTATCGACTATCGACTATCGACTATCGACTATCGACTATCGACTATCGACTATCGACTATCGACTATCGACTATCGACTATCGACTATCGACTATCGACTATCGACTATCGACTATCGACTATCGACTATCGACTATCGACTATCGACTATCGACTATCGACTATCGACTATCGACTATCGACTATCGACTATCGACTATCGACTATCGACTATCGACTATCGACTATCGACTATCGACTATCGACTATCGACTATCGACTATCGACTATCGACTATCGACTATCGACTATCGACTATCGACTATCGACTATCGACTATCGACTATCGACTATCGACTATCGACTATCGACTATCGACTATCGACTATCGACTATCGACTATCGACTATCGACTATCGACTATCGACTATCGACTATCGACTATCGACTATCGACTATCGACTATCGACTATCGACTATCGACTATCGACTATCGACTATCGACTATCGACTATCGACTATCGACTATCGACTATCGACTATCGACTATCGACTATCGACTATCGACTATCGACTATCGACTATCGACTATCGACTATCGACTATCGACTATCGACTATCGACTATCGACTATCGACTATCGACTATCGACTATCGACTATCGACTATCGACTATCGACTATCGACTATCGACTATCGACTATCGACTATCGACTATCGACTATCGACTATCGACTATCGACTATCGACTATCGACTATCGACTATCGACTATCGACTATCGACTATCGACTATCGACTATCGACTATCGACTATCGACTATCGACTATCGACTATCGACTATCGACTATCGACTATCGACTATCGACTATCGACTATCGACTATCGACTATCGACTATCGACTATCGACTATCGACTATCGACTATCGACTATCGACTATCGACTATCGACTATCGACTATCGACTATCGACTATCGACTATCGACTATCGACTATCGACTATCGACTATCGACTATCGACTATCGACTATCGACTATCGACTATCGACTATCGACTATCGACTATCGACTATCGACTATCGACTATCGACTATCGACTATCGACTATCGACTATCGACTATCGACTATCGACTATCGACTATCGACTATCGACTATCGACTATCGACTATCGACTATCGACTATCGACTATCGACTATCGACTATCGACTATCGACTATCGACTATCGACTATCGACTATCGACTATCGACTATCGACTATCGACTATCGACTCGACTATCGACTCGACTATCGACTCTACTATCGACTCGACTATCGACTCGACTATCGACTCGACTATCGACTCGACTATCGATTCGACTATCGACTATCGACTCGACTATCGACTCGACTATCGACTCGACTATCGACTCGACTCGACTATCGACTCGACTATCGACTCGACTCGACTATCGACTCGACTATCGACTCGACTATCGACTCGACTATCGATTCGACTATCGACTATCGACTCGACTATCGACTCGACTATCGACTCGACTATCGACTCGACTCGACTATCGACTCGACTATCGACTCGACTCGACTATCGACTCGACTATCGACTCGACTCGACTATCGACTCGACTCGACTATCGACTCGACTATCGACTCGACTATCGACTCGACTCGACTATCGACTCGACTATCGACTCGACTCGACTCGACTATCGACTCGACTCGACTATCGACTCGACTATCGACTCGACTATCGACTCGACTCCACTATCGACTCGACTATCGACTATCGACTATCGACTATCGACTATCGACTACCGACTATCGACTATCGACTATCGACTCGACTATCGACTCGACTCGACTATCGACTATCGACTCGACTCGACTATCGACTCGACTCGACTCGACTATCGACTCGACTATCGACTCGACTATCGACTATCGACTATCGACTATCGACTATCGACTATCGACTATCGACTATCGACTATCGACTATCGACTATCGACTATCGACTATCGACTATCGACTATCGACTATCGACTATCGACTATCGACTATCGACTATCGACTATCGACTATCGACTATCGACTATCGACTATCGACTATCGACTATCGACTATCGACTATCGACTATCGACTATCGACTATCGACTATCGACTATCGACTATCGACTATCGACTATCGACTATCGACTATCGACTATCGACTATCGACTATCGACTATCGACTATCGACTATCGACTATCGACTATCGACTATCGACTATCGACTATCGACTATCGACTATCGACTATCGACTATCGACTATCGACTATCGACTATCGACTATCGACTATCGACTATCGACTATCGACTATCGACTATCGACTATCGACTATCGACTATCGACTATCGACTATCGACTATCGACTATCGACTATCGACTATCGACTATCGACTATCGACTATCGACTATCGACTATCGACTATCGACTATCGACTATCGACTATCGACTATCGACTATCGACTATCGACTATCGACTATCGACTATCGACTATCGACTATCGACTATCGACTATCGACTATCGACTATCGACTATCGACTATCGACTATCGACTATCGACTATCGACTATCGACTATCGACTATCGACTATCGACTATCGACTATCGACTATCGACTATCGACTATCGACTATCGACTATCGACTATCGACTATCGACTATCGACTATCGACTATCGACTATCGACTATCGACTATCGACTATCGACTATCGACTATCGACTATCGACTATCGACTATCGACTATCGACTATCGACTATCGACTATCGACTATCGACTATCGACTATCGACTATCGACTATCGACTATCGACTATCGACTATCGACTATCGACTATCGACTATCGACTATCGACTATCGACTATCGACTATCGACTATCGACTATCGACTATCGACTATCGACTATCGACTATCGACTATCGACTATCGACTATCGACTATCGACTATCGACTATCGACTATCGACTATCGACTATCGACTATCGACTATCGACTATCGACTATCGACTATCGACTATCGACTATCGACTATCGACTATCGACTATCGACTATCGACTATCGACTATCGACTATCGACTATCGACTATCGACTATCGACTATCGACTATCGACTATCGACTATCGACTATCGACTATCGACTATCGACTATCGACTATCGACTATCGACTATCGACTATCGACTATCGACTATCGACTATCGACTATCGACTATCGACTATCGACTATCGACTATCGACTATCGACTATCGACTATCGACTATCGACTATCGACTATCGACTATCGACTATCGACTATCGACTATCGACTATCGACTATCGACTATCGACTATCGACTATCGACTATCGACTATCGACTATCGACTATCGACTATCGACTATCGACTATCGACTATCGACTATCGACTATCGACTATCGACTATCGACTATCGACTATCGACTATCGACTATCGACTATCGACTATCGACTATCGACTATCGACTATCGACTATCGACTATCGACTATCGACTATCGACTATCGACTATCGACTATCGACTATCGACTATCGACTATCGACTATCGACTATCGACTATCGACTATCGACTATCGACTATCGACTATCGACTATCGACTATCGACTATCGACTATCGACTATCGACTATCGACTATCGACTATCGACTATCGACTATCGACTATCGACTATCGACTATCGACTATCGACTATCGACTATCGACTATCGACTATCGACTACCGACTACCGACTATCGACTATCGACTCGACTCGACTATCGACTCGACTCGACTATCGACTCGACTCGACTATCGACTCGACTATCGACTCGACTATCGACTCGACTATCGACTCGACTCGACTATCGACTCGACTATCGACTCGACTCGACTCGACTATCGACTCGACTCGACTATCGACTCGACTATCGACTATCGACTATCGACTATCGACTATCGACTACCGACTATCGACTATCGACTATCGACTCGACTATCGACTCGACTCGACTATCGACTCGACTCGACTATCGACTCGACTATCGACTCGACTATCGACTCGACTATCGACTCAACTATCGACTCGACTATCGACTCGACTATCGATTCGACTATCGACTATCGACTCGACTATCGACTCGACTATCGACTCGACTATCGACTCGACTCGACTATCGACTCGACTACCGACTCGACTCGACTATCGACTCGACTCGACTATCGACTCGACTCGACTATAGACTCGACTATCGACTCGACTATCGACTCGACTGGACTATCGACTCGACTCGACTCGACTATCGACTCGACTATCGACTCGACTATCGACTCTACTATCGACTCGACTATCGACTCGACTATCGACTCGACTATCGACTCGACTATCGATTCGACTATCGACTATCGACTCGACTATCGACTCGACTATCGACTCGACTATCGACTCGACTCGACTATCGACTCGACTATCGACTCGACTCGACTATCGACTCGACTATCGACTCGACTATCGACTCGACTATCGATTCGACTATCGACTATCGACTCGACTATCGACTCGACTATCGACTCGACTATCGACTCGACTCGACTATCGACTCGACTATCGACTCGACTCGACTATCGACTCGACTATCGACTCGACTCGACTATCGACTCGACTCGACTATCGACTCGACTATCGACTCGACTATCGACTCGACTCGACTATCGACTCGACTATCGACTCGACTCGACTCGACTATCGACTCGACTCGACTATCGACTCGACTATCGACTCGACTATCGACTCGACTCCACTATCGACTCGACTATCGACTATCGACTATCGACTATCGACTATCGACTATCGACTATCGACTATCGACTATCGACTCGACTATCGACTCGACTCGACTATCGACTCGACTCGACTATCGACTCGACTATCGACTCGACTATCGACTCGACTATCGACTCAACTATCGACTCGACTATCGACTCGACTATCGATTCGACTATCGACTATCGACTCGACTATCGACTCGACTATCGACTCGACTATCGACTCGACTCGACTATCGACTCGACTACCGACTCGACTCGACTATCGACTCGACTATCGACTATCGACTCGACTATCGACTCGACTCGACTATCGACTATCGACTCGACTCGACTATCGACTCGACTCGACTCGACTATCGACTCGACTATCGACTCGACTATCGACTATCGACTATCGACTATCGACTATCGACTATCGACTATCGACTATCGACTATCGACTATCGACTATCGACTATCGACTATCGACTATCGACTATCGACCATCGACCATCGACCATCGACCATCGACCATCGACCATCGACCATCGACCATCGACTATCGACTATCGACCATCGACTATCGACTATCGACTATCGACTATCGACTATCGACTATCGACTATCGACTATCGACTATCGACTATCGACTATCGACTATCGACTATCGACTATCGACTATCGACTATCGACTATCGACTATCGACTATCGACTATCGACTATCGACTATCGACTATCGACTATCGACTATCGACTATCGACTATCGACTATCGACTATCGACTATCGACTATCGACTATCGACTATCGACTATCGACTATCGACTATCGACTATCGACTATCGACTATCGACTATCGACTATCGACTATCGACTATCGACTATCGACTATCGACTATCGACTATCGACTATCGACTATCGACTATCGACTATCGACTATCGACTATCGACTATCGACTATCGACTATCGACTATCGACTATCGACTATCGACTATCGACTATCGACTATCGACTATCGACTATCGACTATCGACTATCGACTATCGACTATCGACTATCGACTATCGACTATCGACTATCGACTATCGACTATCGACTATCGACTATCGACTATCGACTATCGACTATCGACTATCGACTATCGACTATCGACTATCGACTATCGACTATCGACTATCGACTATCGACTATCGACTATCGACTATCGACTATCGACTATCGACTATCGACTATCGACTATCGACTATCGACTATCGACTATCGACTATCGACTATCGACTATCGACTATCGACTATCGACTATCGACTATCGACTATCGACTATCGACTATCGACTATCGACTATCGACTATCGACTATCGACTATCGACTATCGACTATCGACTATCGACTATCGACTATCGACTATCGACTATCGACTATCGACTATCGACTATCGACTATCGACTATCGACTATCGACTATCGACTATCGACTATCGACTATCGACTATCGACTATCGACTATCGACTATCGACTATCGACTATCGACTATCGACTATCGACTATCGACTATCGACTATCGACTATCGACTATCGACTATCGACTATCGACTCGACTATCGACTCGACTATCGACTCGACTATCGACTCGACTATCGACTCGACTCGACTATCGACTCGACTATCGACTCGACTCGACTATCGACTCGACTCGACTATCGACTCGACTATCGACTATCGACTATCGACTATCGACTATCGACTATCGACTATCGACTATCGACTATCGACTATCGACTATCGACTATCGACTATCGACTATCGACTATCGACTATCGACTATCGACTATTGACTACCGACTATCGACTATCGACTATCGACTCGACTATCGACTCGACTCGACTATCGACTCGACTCGACTATCGACTCGACTATCGACTCGACTATCGACTCGACTATCGACTCGACTATCGACTCGACTATCGACTCGACTATCGATTCGACTATCGACTATCGACTCGACTATCGACTCGACTATCGACTCGACTCGACTATCGACTCGACTATCGACTCGACTCGACTATCGACTCGACTATCGACTCGACTCGACTATCGACTCGACTCGACTCGACTCGACTCGACTATCGACTCGACAATCGACACGACTATCGACTCGACTATCGACTCGACTATCGACTCGACTATCGACTCGACTATCGACTCGACTATCGACTCGACTATCGACTATCGACTATCGACTATCGACTATCGACTATCGACTATCGACTATCGACTATCGACTATCGACTATCGACTATCGACTATCGACTATCGACTATCGACTATCGACTATCGACTATCGACTCGACTATCGACTCGACTATCGACTCGACTATCGACTCGACTCGACTATCGACTCGACTCGACTATCGACTCGACTCGACTATCGACTCGACTATCGACTATCGACTATCGACTATCGACTATCGACTATCGACTATCGACTATCGACTATCGACTATCGACTATCGACTATCGACTATCGACTATCGACTATCGACTATCGACTATCGACTATCGACTATCGACTATCGACTATCGACTATCGACTATCGACTATCGACTATTGACTACCGACTATCGACTATCGACTATCGACTCGACTATCGACTCGACTCGACTATCGACTCGACTCGACTATCGACTCGACTATCGACTCGACTATCGACTCGACTATCGACTCAACTATCGACTCGACTATCTACTCGACTATCGATTCTACTATCGACTATCGACTCGACTATCGACTCGACTATCGACTCGACTATCGACTCGACTCGACTATCGACTCGACTCGACTATCGACTCGACTCGACTATCGACTCGACTCGACTATAGACTCGACTATCGACTCGACTATCGACTCGACTCGACTATCGACTCGACTCGACTCGACTCGACTATCGACTCGACTCGACTATCGACTCGACTATCGACTCGACTATCGACTCGACTCGACTATCGACTCGACTATCGACTCGACTCGACTATCGACTCGACTATCGACTCGACTCGACTATCGACTCGACTATCGACTCGACTATCGACTCGACTATCGACTCGACTCGACTATCGACTCGACTATCGACTCGACTATCGACTCGACTATCGACTCGACTCGACTATCGACTCGACTCGACTATCGACTCGACTCGACTCGACTATCGACTCGACTCGACTATCGACTCGACTCGACTATCGACTCGACTCGACTATCGACTCGACTCGACTATCGACTCGACTATCGACTCGACTCGACTATCGACTCGACTATCGACTCTACTCGACTATCGACTCGATTCGACTATCGACTCGACTATCGACTCGACTCGACTATCGACTCGACTCGACTATCGACTCGACTCGACTATCGACTCGACTATCGATTCGACTATCGACTATCGACTCGACTATCGACTCGACTATCGACTATCCACTATCGACTATCGACTATCGACTATCGACTATCGACTATCGACTATCGACTATCGACTATCGACTATCGACTATCGACTATCGACTATCGACTATCGACTATCGACTATCGACTATCGACTATCGACTATCGACTATCGACTATCGACTATCGACTATCGACTATCGACTATCGACTATCGACTATCGACTATCGACTATCGACTATCGACTATCGACTATCGACTATCGACTATCGACTATCGACTATCGACTATCGACTATCGACTATCGACTATCGACTATCGACTATCGACTATCGACTATCGACTATCGACTATCGACTATCGACTATCGACTATCGACTATCGACTATCGACTATCGACTATCGACTATCGACTATCGACTATCGACTATCGACTATCGACTATCGACTATCGACTATCGACTATCGACTATCGACTATCGACTATCGACTATCGACTATCGACTATCGACTATCGACTATCGACTATCGACTATCGACTATCGACTATCGACTATCGACTATCGACTATCGACTATCGACTATCGACTATCGACTATCGACTATCGACTATCGACTATCGACTATCGACTATCGACTATCGACTATCGACTATCGACTATCGACTATCGACTATCGACTATCGACTATCGACTATCGACTATCGACTATCGACTATCGACTATCGACTATCGACTATCGACTATCGACTATCGACTATCGACTATCGACTATCGACTATCGACTATCGACTATCGACTATCGACTATCGACTATCGACTATCGACTATCGACTATCGACTATCGACTATCGACTATCGACTATCGACTATCGACTATCGACTATCGACTATCGACTATCGACTATCGACTATCGACTATCGACTATCGACTATCGACTATCGACTATCGACTATCGACTATCGACTATCGACTATCGACTATCGACTATCGACTATCGACTATCGACTATCGACTATCGACTATCGACTATCGACTATCGACTATCGACTATCGACTATCGACTATCGACTATCGACTATCGACTATCGACTATCGACTATCGACTATCGACTATCGACTATCGACTATCGACTATCGACTATCGACTATCGACTATCGACTATCGACTATCGACTATCGACTATCGACTATCGACTATCGACTATCGACTATCGACTATCGACTATCGACTATCGACTATCGACTATCGACTATCGACTATCGACTATCGACTATCGACTATCGACTATCGACTATCGACTATCGACTATCGACTATCGACTATCGACTATCGACTATCGACTATCGACTATCGACTATCGACTATCGACTATCGACTATCGACTATCGACTATCGACTATCGACTACCGACTACCGACTATCGACTATCGACTCGACTCGACTATCGACTCGACTCGACTATCGACTCGACTCGACTATCGACTCGACTATCGACTCGACTATCGACTCGACTATCGACTCGACTCGACTATCGACTCGACTATCGACTCGACTCGACTCGACTATCGACTCGACTCGACTATCGACTCGACTATCGACTATCGACTATCGACTATCGACTATCGACTACCGACTATCGACTATCGACTATCGACTCGACTATCGACTCGACTCGACTATCGACTCGACTCGACTATCGACTCGACTATCGACTCGACTATCGACTCGACTATCGACTCAACTATCGACTCGACTATCGACTCGACTATCGATTCGACTATCGACTATCGACTCGACTATCGACTCGACTATCGACTCGACTATCGACTCGACTCGACTATCGACTCGACTACCGACTCGACTCGACTATCGACTCGACTCGACTATCGACTCGACTCGACTATAGACTCGACTATCGACTCGACTATCGACTCGACTGGACTATCGACTCGACTCGACTCGACTATCGACTCGACTATCGACTCGACTATCGACTCGACTATCGACTCGACTATCGACTCGACTATCGACTCGACTATCGACTCGACTATCGATTCGACTATCGACTATCGACTCGACTATCGACTCGACTATCGACTCGACTATCGACTCGACTCGACTATCGACTCGACTATCGACTCGACTCGACAATCGACTCGACTATCGACTCGACTATCGACTCGACTATCGATTCGACTATCGACTATCGACTCGACTATCGACTCGACTATCGACTCGACTATCGACTCGACTCGACTATCGACTCGACTATCGACTCGACTCGACTATCGACTCGACTATCGACTCGACTCGACTATCGACTCGACTCGACTATCGACTCGACTATCGACTCGACTATCGACTCGACTCGACTATCGACTCGACTATCGACTCGACTCGACTCGACTATCGACTCGACTCGACTATCGACTCGACTATCGACTCGACTATCGACTCGACTCCACTATCGACTCGACTATCGACTATCGACTATCGACTATCGACTATCGACTATCGACTATCGACTATCGACTATCGACTATCGACTATCGACTATCGACTATCGACTATCGACTATCGACTATCGACTATCGACTATCGACTATCGACTATCGACTATCGACTATCGACTATCGACTATCGACTATCGACTATCGACTATCGACTATCGACTATCGACTATCGACTATCGACTATCGACTATCGACTATCGACTATCGACTATCGACTATCGACTATCGACTATCGACTATCGACTATCGACTATCGACTATCGACTATCGACTATCGACTATCGACTATCGACTATCGACTATCGACTATCGACTATCGACTATCGACTATCGACTATCGACTATCGACTATCGACTATCGACTATCGACTATCGACTATCGACTATCGACTATCGACTATCGACTATCGACTATCGACTATCGACTATCGACTATCGACTATCGACTATCGACTATCGACTATCGACTATCGACTATCGACTATCGACTATCGACTATCGACTATCGACTATCGACTATCGACTATCGACTATCGACTATCGACTATCGACTATCGACTATCGACTATCGACTATCGACTATCGACTATCGACTATCGACTATCGACTATCGACTATCGACTATCGACTATCGACTATCGACTATCGACTATCGACTATCGACTATCGACTATCGACTATCGACTATCGACTATCGACTATCGACTATCGACTATCGACTATCGACTATCGACTATCGACTATCGACTATCGACTATCGACTATCGACTATCGACTATCGACTATCGACTATCGACTATCGACTATCGACTATCGACTATCGACTATCGACTATCGACTATCGACTCGACTATCGACTCGACTATCGACTCGACTATCGACTCGACTATCGACTCGACTCGACTATCGACTCGACTATCGACTCGACTCGACTATCGACTCGACTCGACTATCGACTCGACTATCGACTATCGACTATCGACTATCGACTATCGACTATCGACTATCGACTATCGACTATCGACTATCGACTATCGACTATCGACTATCGACTATCGACTATCGACTATCGACTATCGACTATTGACTACCGACTATCGACTATCGACTATCGACTCGACTATCGACTCGACTCGACTATCGACTCGACTCGACTATCGACTCGACTATCGACTCGACTATCGACTCGACTATCGACTCGACTATCGACTCGACTATCGACTCGACTATCGATTCGACTATCGACTATCGACTCGACTATCGACTCGACTATCGACTCGACTCGACTATCGACTCGACTATCGACTCGACTCGACTATCGACTCGACTATCGACTCGACTCGACTATCGACTCGACTCGACTCGACTCGACTCGACTATCGACTCGACTATCGACTCGACTATCGACTCGACTATCGACTCGACTATCGACTCGACTATCGACTCGACTATCGACTCGACTATCGACTCGACTATCGACTATCGACTATCGACTATCGACTATCGACTATCGACTATCGACTATCGACTATCGACTATCGACTATCGACTATCGACTATCGACTATCGACTATCGACTATCGACTATCGACTATCGACTCGACTATCGACTCGACTATCGACTCGACTATCGACTCGACTCGACTATCGACTCGACTCGACTATCGACTCGACTCGACTATCGACTCGACTATCGACTATCGACTATCGACTATCGACTATCGACTATCGACTATCGACTATCGACTATCGACTATCGACTATCGACTATCGACTATCGACTATCGACTATCGACTATCGACTATCGACTATCGACTATCGACTATCGACTATCGACTATCGACTATCGACTATCGACTATCGACTATCGACTATCGACTATCGACTATCGACTATCGACTATCGACTATCGACTATCGACTATCGACTATCGACTCGACTCTCGACTCGACTATCGACTCGACTATCGACTCGACTCGACTATCGACTCGACTATCGACTCGACTCGACTATCGACTCGACTCGACTATCGACTCGACTATCGACTATCGACTATCGACTATCGACTATCGACTATCGACTATCGACTATCGACTATCGACTATCGACTATCGACTATCGACTATCGACTATCGACTATCGACTATCGACTATCGACTATCGACTATCGACTATCGACTATTGACTACCGACTATCGACTATCGACTATCGACTCGACTATCGACTCGACTCGACTATCGACTCGACTCGACTATCGACTCGACTATCGACTCGACTATCGACTCGACTATCGACTCAACTATCGACTCGACTATCGACTCGACTATCGATTCGACTATCGACTATCGACTCGACTATCGACTCGACTATCGACTCGACTATCGACTCGACTCGACTATCGACTCGACTCGACTATCGACTCGACTCGACTATCGACTCGACTCGACTATAGACTCGACTATCGACTCGACTATCGACTCGACTCGACTATCGACTCGACTCGACTCGACTCGACTATCGACTCGACTCGACTATCGACTCGACTATCGACTCGACTATCGACTCGACTCGACTATCGACTCGACTATCGACTCGACTCGACTATCGACTCGACTATCGACTCGACTCGACTATCGACTCGACTATCGACTCGACTATCGACTCGACT
>OW121815.1:41447604-41468665 GCA_933228935.1 Pemphredon lugubris | reverse complement strand
CGATAGTCGATAGTCGATAGTCGATAGTCGATAGTCGATAGTCGATAGTCGATAGTCGATAGTCGATAGTCGATAGTCGATAGTCGATAGTCGATAGTCGATAGTCGATAGTCGATAGTCGATAGTCGATAGTCGATAGTCGATAGTCGATAGTCGATAGTCGATAGTCGATAGTCGATAGTCGATAGTCGATAGTCGATAGTCGATAGTCGATAGTCGATAGTCGATAGTCGATAGTCGATAGTCGATAGTCGATAGTCGATAGTCGATAGTCGATAGTCGATAGTCGATAGTCGATAGTCGATAGTCGATAGTCGATAGTCGATAGTCGATAGTCGATAGTCGATAGTCGATAGTCGATAGTCGATAGTCGATAGTCGATAGTCGATAGTCGATAGTCGATAGTCGATAGTCGATAGTCGAGTCGATAGTCGAGTCGATAGTCGAGTCGATAGTCGAGTCGATAGTCGAGTCGATAGTCGAGTCGATAGTCGAGTCGATAGTCGAGTCGATAGTCGAGTCGATAGTCGAGTCGATAGTCGAGTCGATAGTCGAGTCGATAGTCGAGTCGACAGTCGAGTCGATAGTCGAGTCGATAGTCGATAGTCGATAGTCGATAGTCGATAGTCGAGTGGATAGTCGAGTCGAGTCGATAGTCGAGTCGATAGTTGAGTCGATAGTCGAGTGGATATTCGAGTCGATAGTCGAGTCGATAGTCGAGTCGAGTCGATAGTCGAGTCGATAGTCGAGTCGAGTCGATAGTCGAGTCGAGTCGATAGTCGAGTCGATAGTCGAGTCGAGTCGATAGTCGAGTCGAGTCGATAGTCGAGTCGATAGTCGAGTCGATAGTCGAGTCGATAGTCGAGTCGATAGTGGACTCGATAGTCGAGTCGATAGTCGAGTCGATAGTCGAGTCGAGTCGATAGTCGAGTCGATAGTCGAGTCGAGTCGATAGTCGAGTCGAGTCGATAGTCGAGTCGATAGTCGAGTCGAGTCGATAGTCGAGTCGATAGTCGAGTCGATAGTCGAGTCGATAGTCGATAGTCGAATCGATAGTCGAGTCGATAGTCGAGTCGATAGTTGAGTCGATAGTCGAGTCGATAGTCGAGTCGAGTCGATAGTCGAGTCGAGTCGATAGTCGAGTCGAGTCGATAGTCGAGTCGAGTCGATAGTCGAGTCGAGTCGATAGTCGAGTCGAGTCGATAGTCGAGTCGAGTCGATAGTCGAGTCGAGTCGATAGTCGAGTCGAGTCGATAGTCGAGTCGAGTCGATAGTCGAGTCGATAGTCGATAGTCGATAGTCGGTAGTCGATAGTCGATAGTCGATAGTCGATAGTCGATAGTCGATAGTCGTAGTCGATAGTCGATAGTCGATAGTCGATAGTCGATAGTCGATAGTCGATAGTCGATAGTCGATAGTCGATAGTCGATAGTTGAGTCGATAGTCGAGTCGAGTCGATAGTCGAGTCGAGTCGATAGTCGAGTCGATAGTCGTGTCGAGTCGATAGTCGAGTCGATAGTCGAGTCGATAGTCGAGTCGATAGTCGATAGTCGAATCGATAGTCGAGTCGATAGTCGAGTCGATAGTCGAGTCGATAGTCGAGTCGATAGTCGAGTCGATAGTCGAGTCGATAGTCGAGTCGATAGTCGAGTCGATAGTCGAGTCGATAGTCGATAGTCGATAGTCGATAGTCGATAGTCGATAGTCGATAGTCGATAGTCGATAGTCGATAGTCGATAGTCGATAGTCGATAGTCGATAGTCGATAGTCGATAGTCGATAGTCGATAGTCGATAGTCGATAGTCGATAGTCGATAGTCGATAGTCGATAGTCGATAGTCGATAGTCGATAGTCGATAGTCGATAGTCGATAGTCGATAGTCGATAGTCGATAGTCGATAGTCGATAGTCGAGTCGATAGTCGATAGTCGATAGTCGATAGTCGATAGTCGATAGTCGAGTCGATAGTCGATAGTCGATAGTCGATAGTCGATAGTCGATAGTCGATAGTCGATAGTCGATAGTCGATAGTCGATAGTCGATAGTCGATAGTCGAGTCGAGTCGATAGTCGAGTCGATAGTCGAGTCGAGTCGATAGACGAGTCGATAGTCCACTCGAGTCGATAGTCGAGTCGATAGTCGAGTCGAGTCGATAGTCGAGTCGATAGTCGAGTCGATAGTCGAGTCGAGTCGATAGTCGAGTCGATAGTCGAGTCGAGTCGATAGTCGAGTCGATAGTCGAGTCGAGTCGATAGTCGAGTCGAGTCGATAGTCGAGTCGATAGTCGAGTCGATAGTCGAGTCGAGTCGATAGTCGAGTCGATAGTGGAGTCGAGTCGATAGTCGAGTCGATAGTCGAGTCGATAGTCGAGTCGATAGTCGAGTCGAGTCGATAGTCGAGTCGATAGTCGAGTCGAGTCGAGTCGATAGTCGAGTCGATAGTCGAGTCGATAGTCGAGTCGAGTCGAGTCGATAGTCGAGTCGATAGTCGAGTCGAGTCGATAGTCGAGTCGAGTCGATAGTCGAGTCGATAGTCGATAGTCGATAGTCGGTAGTCGATAGTCGATAGTCGATAGTCGATAGTCGATAGTCGATAGTCGTAGTCGATAGTCGATAGTCGATAGTCGATAGTCGATAGTTGAGTCGATAGTCGAGTCGAGTCGATAGTCGAGTCGAGTCGATAGTCGAGTCGATAGTCGAGTCGAGTCGATAGTCGAGTCGATAGTCGAGTCGATAGTCGAGTCGATAGTCGATAGTCGAATCGATAGTCGAGTCGATAGTCGAGTCGATAGTCGATAGTCGATAGTCGATAGTCGATAGTCGATAGTCGATAGTCGATAGTCGTAGTCGATAGTCGATAGTCGATAGTCGATAGTCGATAGTTGAGTCGATAGTCGAGTCGAGTCGATAGTCGAGTCGAGTCGATAGTCGAGTCGATAGTCGAGTCGAGTCGATAGTCGAGTCGATAGTCGAGTCGATAGTCGAGTCGATAGTCGATAGTCGAATCGATAGTCGAGTCGATAGTCGAGTCGATAGTCGAGTCGATAGTCGAGTCGATAGTCGAGTCGATAGTCGAGTCGATAGTCGAGTCGATAGTCGAGTCGATAGTCGAGTCGATAGTCGATAGTCGATAGTCGATAGTCGATAGTCGATAGTCGATAGTCGATAGTCGATAGTCGATAGTCGATAGTCGATAGTCGATAGTCGATAGTCGATAGTCGATAGTCGATAGTCGATAGTCGATAGTCGATAGTCGATAGTCGATAGTCGATAGTCGATAGTCGATAGTCGATAGTCGATAGTCGATAGTCGATAGTCGATAGTCGATAGTCGATAGTCGATAGTCGAGTCGATAGTCGATAGTCGATAGTCGATAGTCGATAGTCGATAGTCGATAGTCGAGTCGATAGTCGATAGTCGATAGTCGATAGTCGATAGTCGAGTCGATAGTCGATAGTCGATAGTCGATAGTCGATAGTCGATAGTCGATAGTCGATAGTCGATAGTCGATAGTCGATAGTCGATAGTCGATAGTCGATAGTCGATAGTCGATAGTCGATAGTCGATAGTCGATAGTCGATAGTCGATAGTCGATAGTCGATAGTCGATAGTCGATAGTCGATAGTCGATAGTCGATAGTCGATAGTCGATAGTCGATAGTCGATAGTCGATAGTCGATAGTCGATAGTCGATAGTCGAGTCGATAGTCGATAGTCGATAGTCGATAGTCGATAGTCGATAGTCGAGTCGATAGTCGATAGTCGATAGTCGATAGTCGATAGTCGATAGTCGAGTCGAGTCGATAGTCGAGTCGATAGTCGAGTCGAGTCGATAGACGAGTCGATAGTCCAGTCGAGTCGATAGTCGAGTCGATAGTCGAGTCGAGTCGATAGTCGAGTCGATAGTCGAGTCGATAGTCGAGTCGAGTCGATAGTCGAGTCGATAGTCGAGTCGAGTCGATAGTCGAGTCGATAGTCGAGTCGAGTCGATAGTCGAGTCGAGTCGATAGTCGAGTCGATAGTCGAGTCGATAGTCGAGTCGAGTCGATAGTCGAGTCGATAGTGGAGTCGAGTCGATAGTCGAGTCGATAGTCGAGTCGATAGTCGAGTCGATAGTCGAGTCGAGTCGATAGTCGAGTCGATAGTCGAGTCGAGTCGAGTCGATAGTCGAGTCGATAGTCGAGTCGATAGTCGAGTCGAGTCGAGTCGATAGTCGAGTCGATAGTCGAGTCGAGTCGATAGTCGAGTCGAGTCGATAGTCGAGTCGATAGTCGATAGTCGATAGTCGGTAGTCGATAGTCGATAGTCGATAGTCGATAGTCGATAGTCGATAGTCGTAGTCGATAGTCGATAGTCGATAGTCGATAGTCGATAGTTGAGTCGATAGTCGAGTCGAGTCGATAGTCGAGTCGAGTCGATAGTCGAGTCGATAGTCGAGTCGAGTCGATAGTCGAGTCGATAGTCGAGTCGATAGTCGAGTCGATAGTCGATAGTCGAATCGATAGTCGAGTCGATAGTCGAGTCGATAGTCGATAGTCGATAGTCGATAGTCGATAGTCGATAGTCGATAGTCGATAGTCGTAGTCGATAGTCGATAGTCGATAGTCGATAGTCGATAGTTGAGTCGATAGTCGAGTCGAGTCGATAGTCGAGTCGAGTCGATAGTCGAGTCGATAGTCGAGTCGAGTCGATAGTCGAGTCGATAGTCGAGTCGATAGTCGAGTCGATAGTCGATAGTCGAATCGATAGTCGAGTCGATAGTCGAGTCGATAGTCGAGTCGATAGTCGAGTCGATAGTCGAGTCGATAGTCGAGTCGATAGTCGAGTCGATAGTCGAGTCGATAGTCGAGTCGATAGTCGATAGTCGATAGTCGATAGTCGATAGTCGATAGTCGATAGTCGATAGTCGATAGTCGATAGTCGATAGTCGATAGTCGATAGTCGATAGTCGATAGTCGATAGTCGATAGTCGATAGTCGATAGTCGATAGTCGATAGTCGATAGTCGATAGTCGATAGTCGATAGTCGATAGTCGATAGTCGATAGTCGATAGTCGATAGTCGATAGTCGATAGTCGATAGTCGATAGTCGATAGTCGAGTCGATAGTCGATAGTCGATAGTCGATAGTCGATAGTCGATAGTCGATAGTCGAGTCGATAGTCGATAGTCGATAGTCGATAGTCGATAGTCGAGTCGATAGTCGATAGTCGATAGTCGATAGTCGATAGTCGATAGTCGATAGTCGATAGTCGATAGTCGATAGTCGATAGTCGATAGTCGATAGTCGATAGTCGAGTCGAGTCGATAGTCGAGTCGATAGTCGAGTCGAGTCGATAGACGAGTCGATAGTCCAGTCGAGTCGATAGTCGAGTCGATAGTCGAGTCGAGTCGATAGTCGAGTCGATAGTCGAGTCGATAGTCGAGTCGAGTCGATAGTCGAGTCGATAGTCGAGTCGAGTCGATAGTCGAGTCGATAGTCGAGTCGAGTCGATAGTCGAGTCGAGTCGATAGTCGAGTCGATAGTCGAGTCGATAGTCGAGTCGAGTCGATAGTCGAGTCGATAGTGGAGTCGAGTCGATAGTCGAGTCGATAGTCGAGTCGATAGTCGAGTCGATAGTCGAGTCGAGTCGATAGTCGAGTCGATAGTCGAGTCGAGTCGAGTCGATAGTCGAGTCGATAGTCGAGTCGATAGTCGAGTCGAGTCGAGTCGATAGTCGAGTCGATAGTCGAGTCGAGTCGATAGTCGAGTCGAGTCGATAGTCGAGTCGATAGTCGAGTCGAGTCGATAGTCGAGTCGATAGTCGAGTCGAGTCGATAGTCGAGTCGAGTCGATAGTCGAGTCGATAGTCGAGTCGAGTCGTTAGTCGAGTCGATAGTCGAGTCGATAGTCGAGTCGATAGTCGATAGTCGAATCGATAGTCGAGTCGATAGTCGAGTCGATAGTCGAGTCGATAGTCGAGTCGATAGTCGAGTCGATAGTCGAGTCGATAGTCGAGTCGATAGTCGAGTCGATAGTCGAGTCGATAGTCGAGTCGATAGTCGAGTCGATAGTCGATAGTCGAATCGATAGTCGAGTCGATAGTCGAGTCGATAGTCGAGTCGATAGTCGAGTCGATAGTCGAGTCGATAGTCGAGTCGATAGTCGAGTCGATAGTCGAGTCGATAGTCGATAGTCGATAGTCGATAGTCGATAGTCGAGTCGATAGTCGATAGTCGATAGTCGATAGTCGATAGTCGATAGTCGATAGTCGATAGTCGATAGTCGATAGTCGATAGTCGATAGTCGATAGTCGATAGTCGATAGTCGATAGTCGATAGTCGATAGTCGATAGTCGATAGTCGATAGTCGATAGTCGATAGTCGATAGTCGATAGTCGATAGTCGATAGTCGATAGTCGATAGTCGATAGTCGATAGTCGATAGTCGATAGTCGATAGTCGATAGTCGATAGTCGATAGTCGATAGTCGATAGTCGATAGTCGATAGTCGATAGTCGATAGTCGATAGTCGATAGTCGATAGTCGATAGTCGATAGTCGATAGTCGATAGTCGATAGTCGATAGTCGATAGTCGATGGTCGAGTCGATAGTCGATAGTCGATAGTCGATAGTCGATAGTCGATAGTCGATAGTCGATAGTCGATAGTCGATAGTCGAGTCGAGTCGATAGTCGAGTCGAGTCGATAGTCGAGTCGATAGTCAAGTCGAGTCGGTAGACGAGTCGATAGTCCAGTCGAGTCGATAGTCGAGTCGAGTCGATAGTCGAGTCGAGTCGAGTCGATAGTCGAGTCGATAGTTGAGTCGATAGTCGAGTGGATATTCGAGTCGATAGTCGAGTCGAGTCGATAGTCGAGTCGATAGTCGAGTCGAGTCGATAGTCGAGTCGATAGTCGAGTCGATAGTCGAGTCGAGTCGATAGTCTAGTCGAGTCGATAGTCGAGTCGAGTCGATAGTCGAGTCGATAGTCGAGTCGATAGTCGAGTCGATAGTCGAGTCGAGTCGATAGTCGAGTCGAGTCGATAGTCGAGTCGATAGTCGAGTCGAGTCGATAGTCGAGTCGATAGTCGAGTCGATAGTCGAGTCGATAGTCGAGTCGATAGTCGAGTCGATAGTCGAGTCGAGTCGATAGTCGAGTCGATAGTCGAGTCGAGTCGATAGTCGAGTCGATAGTCGAGTCGAGTCGATAGTCGAGTCGATAGTCGAGTCGATAGTCGAGTCGATAGTCGATAGTCGATAGTTGAGTCGATAGTCGAGTCGAGTCGATAGTCGAGTCGAGTCGATAGTCGAGTCGAGTCGATAGTCGAGTCGATAGTCGATAGTCGATAGTCGATAGTCGATAGTCGATAGTCGATAGTCGATAGTCGATAGTCGATAGTCGATAGTCGATAGTCGATAGTCGATAGTCGATAGTCGATAGTCGATAGTCGAGTCGATAGTCGAGTCGAGTCGATAGTCGAGTCGAGTCGATAGTCGAGTCGAGTCGATAGTCGAGTCGAGTCGATAGTCGAGTCGATAGTCGAGTCGATAGTCGAGTCGATAGTCGATAGTCGAGTCGATAGTCGAGTCGAGTCGATAGTCGAGTCGATAGTCGAGTCGATAGTCGAGTCGATAGTCGAGTCGATAGTCGAGTCGATAGTCGAGTCGATAGTCGAGTCGATAGTCGAGTCGATAGTCGAGTCGATAGTCGAGTCGAGTCGATAGTCGAGTCGATAGTCGAGTCGAGTCGATAGTCGAGTCGATAGTCGAGTCGAGTCGATAGTCGAGTCGATAGTCGAGTCGATAGTCGAGTCGATAGTCGATAGTCGATAGTTGAGTCGATAGTCGAGTCGAGTCGATAGTCGAGTCGAGTCGATAGTCGAGTCGAGTCGATAGTCGAGTCGATAGTCGATAGTCGATAGTCGATAGTCGATAGTCGATAGTCGATAGTCGATAGTCGATAGTCGATAGTCGATAGTCGATAGTCGATAGTCGATAGTCGATAGTCGATAGTCGATAGTCGATAGTCGATAGTCGAGTCGATAGTCGAGTCGAGTCGATAGTCGAGTCGAGTCGATAGTCGAGTCGATAGTCGAGTCGAGTCGATAGTCGAGTCGATAGTCGAGTCGATAGTCGAGTCGATAGTCGAGTCGATAGTCGATAGTCGAATCGATAGTCGAGTCGATAGTCGAGTCGATAGTCGAGTCGATAGTCGAGTCGATAGTCGAGTCGATAGTCGAGTCGATAGTCGAGTCGATAGTCGAGTCGATAGTCGATAGTCGATAGTCGATAGTCGATAGTCGATAGTCGATAGTCGATAGTCGATAGTCGATAGTCGATAGTCGATAGTCGATAGTCGATAGTCGATAGTCGATAGTCGATAGTCGATAGTCGATAGTCGATAGTCGATAGTCGATAGTCGATAGTCGATAGTCGATAGTCGGTAGTCGATAGTCGATAGTCGATAGTCGATAGTCGATAGTCGATAGTCGATAGTCGATAGTCGATAGTCGATAGTCGATAGTCGATAGTCGATAGTCGATAGTCGATAGTCGATAGTCGATAGTCGATAGTCGATAGTCGATAGTCGATAGTCGATAGTCGATAGTCGATAGTCGATAGTCGATAGTCGATAGTCGATAGTCGATAGTCGATAGTCGAGTCGATAGTCGATAGTCGATAGTCGATAGTCGATAGTCGATAGTCGAGTCGATAGTCGAGTCGATAGTCGAGTCGATAGTCGAGTCGATAGTCGAGTCGATAGTCGAGTCGATAGTCGAGTCGATAGTCGAGTCGATAGTCGAGTCGATAGTCGAGTCGATAGTCGAGTCGATAGTCGAGTCGATAGTCGATAGTCGAATCGATAGTCGAGTCGATAGTCGAGTCGATAGTCGAGTCGATAGTCGAGTCGATAGTCGAGTCGATAGTCGAGTCGATAGTCGAGTCGATAGTCGAGTCGATAGTCGAGTCGATAGTCGAGTCGATAGTCGAGTCGATAGTCGAGTCGATAGTCGATAGTCGATAGTCGATAGTCGATAGTCGATAGTCGGTAGTCGATAGTCAATAGGCGATAGTCGATAGTCGATAGTCGATAGTCGATAGTCGATAGTCGATAGTCGATAGTCGATAGTCGACAGTCGACAGTCGACAGTCGATAGTCGATAGTCGATAGTCGATAGTCGATAGTCGATAGTCGATAGTCGATAGTCGATAGTCGATAGTCGATAGTCGATAGTCGATAGTCGATAGTCGATAGTCGATAGTCGATAGTCGATAGTCGATAGTCGATAGTCGATAGTCGATAGTCGATAGTCGATAGTCGATAGTCGATAGTCGATAGTCGATAGTCGATAGTCGATAGTCGATAGTCGATAGTCGATAGTCGATAGTCGATAGTCGATAGTCGATAGTCGATAGTCGATAGTCGATAGTCGATAGTCGATAGTCGATAGTCGATAGTCGATAGTCGATAGTCGATAGTCGATAGTCGATAGTCGATAGTCGATAGTCGATAGTCGATAGTCGATAGTCGATAGTCGATAGTCGATAGTCGATAGTCGATAGTCGATAGTCGATAGTCGAGTCGATAGTCGATAGTCGATAGTCGATAGTCGATAGTCGATAGTCGATGGTCGAGTCGATAGTCGATAGTCGATAGTCGATAGTCGATAGTCGATAGTCGATAGTCGAGTCGATAGTCGATAGTCGATAGTCGATAGTCGATAGTCGATAGTCGATAGTCGATAGTCGATAGTCGATAGTCGATAGTCGATAGTCGAGTCGATAGTCGAGTCGAGTCGATAGTCGAGTCGATAGTCGAGTCGAGTCGATAGTCGAGTCGAGTCGATAGTCGAGTCGATAGTCGAGTCGATAGTCGAGTCGATAGTCGATAGTCGAATCGATAGTCGAGTCGATAGTCGAGTCGATAGTCGAGTCGATAGTCGAGTCGATAGTCGAGTCGATAGTCGAGTCGATAGTCGAGTCGATAGTCGAGTCGATAGTCGAGTCGATAGTCGATAGTCGATAGTCGATAGTCGATAGTCGATAGTCGATAGTCGATAGTCGATAGTCGATAGTCGATAGTCGATAGTCGATAGTCGATAGTCGATAGTCGATAGTCGATAGTCGATAGTCGATAGTCGATAGTCGATAGTCGATAGTCGACAGTCGACAGTCGACAGTCGATAGTCGATAGTCGATAGTCGATAGTCGATAGTCGATAGTCGATAGTCGATAGTCGATAGTCGATAGTCGATAGTCGATAGTCGATAGTCGATAGTCGATAGTCGATAGTCGATAGTCGATAGTCGATAGTCGATAGTCGATAGTCGATAGTCGATAGTCGATAGTCGATAGTCGATAGTCGATAGTCGATAGTCGATAGTCGATAGTCGATAGTCGATAGTCGATAGTCGATAGTCGATAGTCGATAGTCGATAGTCGATAGTCGATAGTCGATAGTCGATAGTCGATAGTCGATAGTCGATAGTCGAGTCGATAGTCGATAGTCGATAGTCGATAGTCGATAGTCGATAGTCGATGGTCGAGTCGATAGTCGATAGTCGATAGTCGATAGTCGATAGTCGATAGTCGATAGTCGATAGTCGAGTCGAGTCGATAGTCGAGTCGAGTCGATAGTCGAGTCGATAGTCAAGTCGAGTCGGTAGACGAGTCGATAGTCCAGTCGAGTCGATAGTCGAGTCGAGTCGATAGTCGAGTCGAGTCGATAGTCGAGTCGATAGTTGAGTCGATAGTCGAGTGGATATTCGAGTCGATAGTCGAGTCGAGTCGATAGTCGAGTGGATAGTCGAGTCGAGTCGATAGTCGAGTCGATAGTCGAGTCGATAGTCGAGTCGAGTCGATAGTCGAGTCGAGTCGATAGTCGAGTCGATAGTCGAGTCGAGTCGATAGTCGAGTCGATAGTCGAGTCGATAGTCGAGTCGAGTCGATAGTCGAGTCGAGTCGATAGTCGAGTCGATAGTCGAGTCGAGTCGATAGTCGAGTCGATAGTCGAGTCGATAGTCGAGTCGATAGTCGAGTCGATAGTCGAGTCGATAGTCGAGTCGATAGTCGAGTCGATAGTCGAGTCGATAGTCGATAGTCGATAGTCGATAGTCGATAGTCGATAGTCGATAGTCGATAGTCGATAGTCGATAGTCGATAGTCGACAGTCGACGGTCGATAGTCGATAGTCGATAGTCGATAGTCGATAGTCGATAGTCGATAGTCGATAGTCGATAGTCGATAGTCGATAGTCGATAGTCGATAGTCGATAGTCGATAGTCGATAGTCGATAGTCGATAGTCGATAGTCGATAGTCGATAGTCGATAGTCGATAGTCGATAGTCGATAGTCGATAGTCGATAGTCGATAGTCGATAGTCGATAGTCGATAGTCGATAGTCGATAGTCGATAGTCGATAGTCGATAGTCGATAGTCGATAGTCGATAGTCGATAGTCGATAGTCGATAGTCGAGTCGATAGTCGATAGTCGATAGTCGATAGTCGATAGTCGATAGTCGATGGTCGAGTCGATAGTCGATAGTCGATAGTCGATAGTCGATAGTCGATAGTCGATAGTCGATAGTCGATAGTCGAGTCGAGTCGATAGTCGAGTCGAGTCGATAGTCGAGTCGATAGTCAAGTCGAGTCGGTAGACGAGTCGATAGTCCAGTCGAGTCGATAGTCGAGTCGAGTCGATAGTCGAGTCGAGTCGATAGTCGAGTCGATAGTTGAGTCGATAGTCGAGTGGATATTCGAGTCGATAGTCGAGTCGAGTCGATAGTCGAGTGGATAGTCGAGTCGAGTCGATAGTCGAGTCGATAGTCGAGTCGATAGTCGAGTCGAGTCGATAGTCGAGTCGAGTCGATAGTAGAGTCGATAGTCGAGTCGAGTCGATAGTCGAGTCGATAGTCGAGTCGATAGTCGAGTCGAGTCGATAGTCGAGTCGAGTCGATAGTCGAGTCGATAGTCGAGTCGAGTCGATAGTCGAGTCGATAGTCGAGTCGATAGTCGAGTCGATAGTCGAGTCGATAGTCGAGTCGAGTCGATAGTCGAGTCGATAGTCGAGTCGAGTCGATAGTCGAGTCGAGTCGATAGTCGAGTCGATAGTCGAGTCGAGTCGATAGTCGAGTCGATAGTCGAGTCGATAGTCGAGTCGATAGTCGATAGTCGATAGTTGAGTCGATAGTCGAGTCGAGTCGATAGTCGAGTCGAGTCGATAGTCGAGTCGAGTCGATAGTCGAGTAGATAGTCGATAGTCGAGTCGAGTCGATAGTCGAGTCGAGTCGATAGTCGAGTCGATAGTCGATAGTCGATAGTCGGTAGTCGATAGTCGATAGTCGATAGTCGATAGTCGATAGTCGATAGTCGATAGTCGATAGTCGATAGTCGATAGTCGATAGTCGATAGTCGATAGTCGATAGTCGAGTCGATAGTCGAGTCGAGTCGATAGTCGAGTCGATAGTCGAGTCGATAGTCGATAGTCGAATCGATAGTCGAGTCGATAGTCGAGTCGATAGTCGAGTCGATAGTCGAGTCGATAGTCGAGTCGATAGTCGAGTCGATAGTCGAGTCGATAGTCGATAGTCGATAGTCGATAGTCGATAGTCGATAGTCGATAGTCGATAGTCGATAGTCGATAGTCGATAGTCGATAGTCGATAGTCGATAGTCGATAGTCGATAGTCGATAGTCGATAGTCGATAGTCGATAGTCGATAGTCGATAGTCGATAGTCGATAGTCGATAGTCGATAGTCGATAGTCGATAGTCGATAGTCGATAGTCGATAGTCGATAGTCGATAGTCGATAGTCGATAGTCGATAGTCGATAGTCGATAGTCGATAGTCGATAGTCGATAGTCGATAGTCGATAGTCGATAGTCGATAGTCGATAGTCGATAGTCGATAGTCGATAGTCGATAGTCGATAGTCGATAGTCGATAGTCGATAGTCGATAGTCGATAGTCGATAGTCGATAGTCGAGTCGATAGTCGATAGTCGATAGTCGATAGTCGATAGTCGATAGTCGAGTCGATAGTCGAGTCGAGTCGATAGTCGAGTCGATAGTTGAGTCGATAGTCGAGTGGATATTCGAGTCGATAGTCGAGTCGAGTCGATAGTCGAGTCGATAGTCGAGTCGAGTCGATAGTCGAGTCGATAGTCGAGTCGAGTCGATAGTCGAGTCGAGTCGATAGTCGAGTCGATAGTCGAGTCGAGTCGATAGTCGAGTCGATAGTCGAGTCGATAGTCGAGTCGATAGTCGAGTCGATAGTCGAGTCGATAGTGGAGTCGATAGTCGAGTCGATAGTCGAGTCGATAGTCGAGTCGAGTCGATAGTCGAGTCGATAGTCGAGTCGAGTCGATAGTCGAGTCGAGTCGATAGTCGAGTCGATAGTCGAGTCGAGTCGATAGTCGAGTCGATAGTCGAGTCGATAGTCGAGTCGATAGTCGATAGTCGAATCGATAGTCGAGTCGATAGTCGAGTCGATAGTTGAGTCGATAGTCGAGTCGATAGTCGAGTCGATAGTCGAGTCGAGTCGATAGTCGAGTCGAGTCGATAGTCGAGTCGAGTCGATAGTCGAGTCGAGTCGATAGTCGAGTCGAGTCGATAGTCGAGTCGAGTCGATAGTCGAGTCGAGTCGATAGTCGAGTCGATAGTCGATAGTCGATAGTCGGTAGTCGATAGTCGATAGTCGATAGTCCATAGTCGATAGTCGATAGTCGATAGTCGATAGTCGATAGTCGATAGTCGATAGTCGATAGTCGATAGTCGATAGTCGATAGTCGATAGTCGAGTCGATAGTCGAGTCGAGTCGATAGTCGAGTCGAGTCGATAGTCGAGTCGATAGTCGAGTCGAGTCGATAGTCGAGTCGATAGTCGAGTCGATAGTCGAGTCGATAGTCGATAGTCGAATCGATAGTCGAGTCGATAGTTGAGTCGATAGTCGAGTCGATAGTCGAGTCGATAGTCGAGTCGATAGTCGAGTCGATAGTCGAGTCGATAGTCGAGTCGATAGTCGAGTCGATAGTCGAGTCGATAGTCGATAGTCGATAGTCGATAGTCGATAGTCGATAGTCGATAGTCGATAGTCGATAGTCGATAGTCGATAGTCGATAGTCGATAGTCGATAGTCGATAGTCGATAGTCGATAGTCGATAGTCGATAGTCGATAGTCGATAGTCGATAGTCGATAGTCGATAGTCGATAGTCGATAGTCGATAGTCGATAGTCGATAGTCGATAGTCGATAGTCGATAGTCGATAGTCGATAGTCGATAGTCGATAGTCGATAGTCGATAGTCGATAGTCGATAGTCGATAGTCGATAGTCGATAGTCGATAGTCGAGTCGATAGTCGATAGTCGATAGTCGATAGTCGATAGTCGATAGTCGAGTCGATAGTCGAGTCGAGTCGATAGTCGAGTCGATAGTTGAGTCGATAGTCGAGTGGATATTCGAGTCGATAGTCGAGTCGAGTCGATAGTCGAGTCGATAGTCGAGTCGAGTCGATAGTCGAGTCGATAGTCGAGTCGAGTCGATAGTCGAGTCGAGTCGATAGTCGAGTCGATAGTCGAGTCGAGTCGATAGTCGAGTCGATAGTCGAGTCGATAGTCGAGTCGATAGTCGAGTCGATAGTCGAGTCGATAGTGGAGTCGATAGTCGAGTCGATAGTCGAGTCGATAGTCGAGTCGAGTCGATAGTCGAGTCGATAGTCGAGTCGAGTCGATAGTCGAGTCGAGTCGATAGTCGAGTCGATAGTCGAGTCGAGTCGATAGTCGAGTCGAGTCGATAGTCGAGTCGATAGTCGAGTCGAGTCGATAGTCGAGTCGATAGTCGAGTCGATAGTCGAGTCGATAGTCGATAGTCGAATCGATAGTCGAGTCGATAGTCGAGTCGATAGTTGAGTCGATAGTCGAGTCGATAGTCGAGTCGATAGTCGAGTCGAGTCGATAGTCGAGTCGAGTCGATAGTCGAGTCGAGTCGATAGTCGAGTCGAGTCGATAGTCGAGTCGAGTCGATAGTCGAGTCGAGTCGATAGTCGAGTCGAGTCGATAGTCGAGTCGATAGTCGATAGTCGATAGTCGGTAGTCGATAGTCGATAGTCGATAGTCCATAGTCGATAGTCGATAGTCGATAGTCGATAGTCGATAGTCGATAGTCGATAGTCGATAGTCGATAGTCGATAGTCGATAGTCGATAGTCGAGTCGATAGTCGAGTCGAGTCGATAGTCGAGTCGAGTCGATAGTCGAGTCGATAGTCGAGTCGATAGTCGAGTCGATAGTCGATAGTCGAATCGATAGTCGAGTCGATAGTTGAGTCGATAGTCGAGTCGATAGTCGAGTCGATAGTCGAGTCGATAGTCGAGTCGATAGTCGAGTCGATAGTCGAGTCGATAGTCGAGTCGATAGTCGAGTCGATAGTCGAGTCGATAGTCGAGTCGATAGTCGATAGTCGATAGTCGATAGTCGATAGTCGATAGTCGATAGTCGATAGTCGATAGTCGATAGTCGATAGTCGATAGTCGATAGTCGATAGTCGATAGTCGATAGTCGATAGTCGATAGTCGATAGTCGATAGTCGATAGTCGATAGTCGATAGTCGATAGTCGATAGTCGATAGTCGATAGTCGATAGTCGATAGTCGATAGTCGATAGTCGATAGTCGATAGTCGAGTCGATAGTCGATAGTCGATAGTCGATAGTCGATAGTCGATAGTCGATAGTCGAGTCGATAGTCGAGTCGAGTCGATAGTCGAGTCGATAGTCGAGTCGAGTCGAGTCGATAGTCGAGTCGATAGTCGAGTCGAGTCGATAGTCGAGTCGAGTCGATAGTCGAGTCGATAGTCGAGTCGATAGTCGAGTCGATAGTCGAGTCGAGTCGATAGTCGAGTCGAGTCGATAGTCGAGTCGATAGTCGAGTCGAGTCGATAGTCGAGTCGAGTCGATAGTCGAGTCGATAGTGGAGTCGAGTCGATAGTCGAGTCGATAGTCGAGTCGATAGTCGAGTCGATAGTCGAGTCGAGTCGATAGTCGAGTCGATAGTCGAGTCGATAGTCGAGTCGATAGTCGAGTCGATAGTCGAGTCGAGTCGATAGTCGAGTCGAGTCGATAGTCGAGTCGAGTCGATAGTCGAGTCGATAGTCGAGTCGAGTCGATAGTCGAGTCGATAGTCGAGTCGAGTCGATAGTCGAGTCGATAGTCGAGTCGAGTCGATAGTCGAGTAGAGTCGATAGTCGAGTCGATAGTCGAGTCGATAGTCGAGTCGAGTCGATAGTCGAGTCGATAGTCGAGTCGATAGTCGAGTCGATAGTCGAGTCGAGTCGATAGTCGAGTCGATAGTCGAGTCGATAGTCGAGTCGATAGTCGAGTCGAGTCGATAGTCGAGTCGATAGTCGAGTCGAGTCGATAGTCGAGTCGATAGTCGAGTCGAGTCGATAGTCGAGTCGATAGTCGAGTCGAGTCGATAGTCGAGTCGATAGTCGAGTCGAGTCGATAGTCGAGTCGAGTCGATAGTCGAGTCGATAGTCGAGTCGATAGTCGAGTCGAGTCGATAGTCGAGTCGATAGTGGAGTCGAGTCGATAGTCGAGTCGATAGTCGAGTCGATAGTCGAGTCGATAGTCGAGTCGAGTCGATAGTCGAGTCGATAGTCGAGTCGAGTCGAGTCGATAGTCGAGTCGATAGTCGAGTCGATAGTCGAGTCGAGTCGAGTCGATAGTCGAGTCGATAGTCGAGTCGAGTCGATAGTCGAGTCGATAGTCGAGTCGATAGTCGAGTCGATAGTCGAGTCGAGTCGATAGTCGAGTCGATAGTCGAGTCGAGTCGATAGTCGAGTCGAGTCGATAGTCGAGTCGAGTCGATAGTCGAGTCGATAGTCGAGTCGAGTCGTTAGTCGAGTCGATAGTCGAGTCGATAGTCGAGTCGATAGTCGATAGTCGAATCGATAGTCGAGTCGATAGTCGAGTCGATAGTCGAGTCGATAGTCGAGTCGATAGTCGAGTCGATAGTCGAGTCGATAGTCGAGTCGATAGTCGAGTCGATAGTCGAGTCGATAGTCGAGTCGAGTCGAGTCGATAGTCGAGTCGAGTCGATAGTCGAGTCGATAGTCGAGTCTATAGTCGAGTCGAGTCGATAGTCGAGTCGATAGTCGAGTCGAGTCGATAGTCGAGTCGATAGTCGAGTCGAGTCGATAGTCGAGTCGATAGTCGAGTCGATAGTCGAGTCGATAGTCGATAGTCGAATCGATATTAGAGTCGATAGTCGAGTCGATAGTTGAGTCGATAGTCGAGTCGATAGTCGAGTCGATAGTCGAGTCGATAGTCGAGTCGAGTCGATAGTCGAGTCGAGTCGATAGTCGAGTCGATAGTCGATAGTCGATAGTCGGTAGTCGATAGTCGAGTCGATAGTCGAGTCGAGTCGATAGTCGAGTCGAGTCGATAGTCGAGTCGATAGTCGAGTCGAGTCGATAGTCGAGTCGATAGTCGAGTCGAGTCGATAGTCGAGTCGAGTCGATAGTCGAGTCGATAGTCGAGTCGATAGTCGAGTCGATAGTCGATAGTCGAATCGATAGTCGAGTCGATAGTCGAGTCGATAGTCGAGTCGATAGTCGAGTCGATAGTCGAGTCGATAGTCGAGTCGATAGTCGATAGTCGATAGTCGATAGTCGATAGTCGATAGTCGATAGTCGATAGTCGATAGTCGATAGTCGATAGTCGATAGTCGATAGTCGATAGTCGATAGTCGATAGTCGATAGTCGATAGTCGATAGTCGATAGTCGATAGTCGATAGTCGATAGTCGATAGTCGATAGTCGATAGTCGATAGTCGATAGTCGATAGTCGATAGTCGATAGTCGATAGTCGATAGTCGATAGTCGATAGTCGATAGTCGATAGTCGATAGTCGATAGTCGATAGTCGATAGTCGATAGTCGATAGTCGATAGTCGATAGTCGATAGTCGATAGTCGATAGTCGATAGTCGATAGTCGATAGTCGATAGTCGATAGTCGATAGTCGATAGTCGATAGTCGATAGTCGATAGTCGATAGTCGATAGTCGATAGTCGATAGTCGATAGTCTATAGTCGATAGTCGATAGTCGATAGTCGATAGTCGATAGTCGATAGTCGATAGTCGATAGTCGATAGTCGATAGTCGATAGTCGATAGTCGAGTCGATAGTCGATAGTCGATAGTCGATAGTCGATAGTCGATAGTCGAGTCGATAGTCGAGTCGAGTCGATAGTCGAGTCGATAGTTGAGTCGATAGTCGAGTGGATATTCGAGTCGATAGTCGAGTCGAGTCGATAGTCGAGTCGATAGTCGAGTCGAGTCGATAGTCGAGTCGATAGTCGAGTCGAGTCGATAGTCGAGTCGAGTCGATAGTCGAGTCGATAGTCGAGTCGATAGTCGAGTCGAGTCGATAGTCGAGTCGATAGTCGAGTCGAGTCGATAGTCGAGTCGATAGTCGAGTCCAGTCGATAGTCGAGTCGAGTCGATAGTCGAGTCGATAGTCGAGTCGAGTCGATAGTCGAGTCGATAGTCGAGTCGATAGTCGAGTCGATAGTCGATAGTCGAATCGATAGTCGAGTCGATAGTCGAGTCGATAGTTGAGTCGATAGTCGAGTCGATAGTCGAGTCGATAGTCGAGTCGAGTCGATAGTCGAGTCGAGTCGATAGTCGAGTCGAGTCGATAGTCGAGTCGAGTCGATAGTCGAGTCGAGTCGATAGTCGAGTCGATAGTCGATAGTCGATAGTCGGTAGTCGATAGTCGATAGTCGATAGTCGATAGTCGATAGTCGATAGTCGATAGTCGATAGTCGATAGTCGATAGTCGATAGTCGATAGTCGATAGTCGATAGTCGATAGTCGATAGTCGATAGTCGATAGTTGAGTCGATAGTCGAGTCGAGTCGATAGTCGAGTCGAGTCGATAGTCGAGTCGATAGTCGAGTCGATAGTCGAGTCGATAGTCGATAGTCGAATCGATAGTCGAGTCGATAGTCGAGTCGATAGTCGAGTCGATAGTCGAGTCGATAGTCGAGTCGATAGTCGAGTCGATAGTCGAGTCGATAGTCGATAGTCGATAGTCGATAGTCGATAGTCGATAGTCGATAGTCGATAGTCGATAGTCGATAGTCGATAGTCGATAGTCGATAGTCGATAGTCGATAGTCGATAGTCGATAGTCGATAGTCGATAGTCGATAGTCGATAGTCGATAGTCGATAGTCGATAGTCGATAGTCGATAGTCGATAGTCGATAGTCGATAGTCGATAGTCGATAGTCGATAGTCGATAGTCGAGTCGATAGTCGATAGTCGATAGTCGATAGTCGATAGTCGATTGTCGAGTCGATAGTCGATAGTCGATAGTCGATAGTCGATAGTCGATAGTCGATAGTCGATAGTCGATAGTCGAGTCGATAGTCGATAGTCGATAGTCGATAGTCGATAGTCGATAGTCGATAGTCGATAGTCGATAGTCGATAGTCGAGTCGAGTCGATAGACGAGTCGATAGTCCATTCGAGTCGATAGTCGAGTCGATAGTCGAGTCGAGTCGATAGTCGAGTCGATAGTCGAGTCGATAGTCGAGTCGAGTCGATAGTCGAGTCGATAGTCGAGTCGAGTCGATAGTCGAGTCGATAGTCGAGTCCATAGTCGAGTCGAGTCGATAGTCGAGTCGATAGTCGAGTCGAGTCGATAGTCGAGTCGATAGTCGAGTCGAGTCGATAGTCGAGTCGATAGTCGAGTCGAGTAGAGTCGATAGTCGAGTCGATAGTCGAGTCGAGTCGATAGTCGAGTCGATAGTCGAGTCGAGTCGATAGTCGAGTCGAGTCGATAGTCGAGTCGATAGTCGAGTCGATAGTCGAGTCGATAGTCGATAGTCGATAGTCGATAGTCGATAGTCGATAGTCGATAGTCGATAGTCGATAGTCGATAGTCGATAGTCGATAGTCGATAGTCGATAGTCGATAGTCGATAGTCGAAAGTCGATAGTCGATAGTCGATAGTCGATAGTCGATAGTCGATAGTCGATAGTCGATAGTCGATAGTCGATAGTCGATAGTCGATAGTCGATAGTCGATAGTCGATAGTCGATAGTCGATAGTCGATAGTCGATAGTCGATAGTCGATAGTCGATAGTCGATAGTCGATAGTCGATAGTCGATAGTCGATAGTCGATAGTCGATAGTCGATAGTCGATAGTCGATAGTCGATAGTCGATAGTCGATAGTCGATAGTCGATAGTCGATAGTCGATAGTCGATAGTCGATAGTCGATAGTCGATAGTCGATAGTCGATAGTCGATAGTCGATAGTCGATAGTCGATAGTCGATAGTCGATAGTCGATAGTCGATAGTCGATAGTCGATAGTCGATAGTCGATAGTCGATAGTCGATAGTCGATAGTCGATAGTCGATAGTCGATAGTCGATAGTCGATAGTCGATAGTCGATAGTCGATAGTCGATAGTCGATAGTCGATAGTCGATAGTCGATAGTCGATAGTCGATAGTCGATAGTCGATAGTCGATAGTCGATAGTCGATAGTCGATAGTCGATAGTCGATAGTCGATAGTCGATAGTCGATAGTCGATAGTCGATAGTCGATAGTCGATAGTCGATAGTCGATAGTCGATAGTCGATAGTCGATAGTCGATAGTCGATAGTCGATAGTCGATAGTCGATAGTCGATAGTCGATAGTCGATAGTCGATAGTCGATAGTCGATAGTCGATAGTCGATTGTCGATAGTCGAGTCGATAGTCGATAGTCGATAGTCGATAGTCGATAGTCGATAGTCGATAGTCGAGTCGATAGTCGATAGTCGATAGTCGATAGTCGATAGTCGATAGTCGAGTCGCGAGTCGATAGTCGATAGTCGATAGTCGATAGTCGATAGTCGATAGTCGATAGTCGATAGTCGAGTCGATAGTCGATAGTCGATAGTCGATAGTCGATAGTCGATAGTCGATAGTCGATAGTCGATAGTCGATAGTCGAGTCGAGTCGATAGTCGAGTCGAGTCGATAGTCGAGTCGATAGTCGAGTCGAGTTGATAGACGAGTCGATAGTCCAGTCGAGTCGATAGTCG
>OW121815.1:41423047-41447404 GCA_933228935.1 Pemphredon lugubris | reverse complement strand
TCGATAGTCGATAGTCGATAGTCGAGTCGATAGTCGAGTCGATAGTCGAGTCGATAGTCGATAGTCGATAGTCGAGTCGATAGTCGAGTCGATAGTCGATAGTCGATAGTCGAGTCGATAGTCGATAGTCGATAGTCGAGTCGATAGTCGAGTCGATAGTCGATAGTCGAGTCGATAGTCGATAGTCGAGTCGATAGTCGAGTCGATAGTCGAGTCGATAGTCGAGTCGATAGTCGAGTCGATAGTCGAGTCGATAGTCGATAGTCGAGTCGATAGTCGATAGTCGAGTCGATAGTCGAGTCGATAGTCGATAGTCGAGTCGATAGTCGATAGTCGAGTCGATGGTCGATAGTCGAGTCGATAGTCGCTAGTCGAGTCGATAGTCGGTAGTCGAGTCGATAGTCGATAGTCGAGTCGATAGTCGATAGTCGAGTCGATAGTCGAGTCGATAGTCGATAGTCGAGTCGATAGTCGATAGTCGAGTCGATAGTCGATAGGCGAGTCGATAGTCGATAGTCGAGTCGATAGTCGATAGTCGAGTCGATAGTCGATAGTCGAGTCGATAGTCGAGTCGATCGTCGATAGTCGAGTCGATAGTCGATAGTCGATAGTCGAGTCGATAGTCGAGTCGATAGTCGAGTCGATAGTCGATAGTCGATAGTCGAGTCGATAGTCGATAGTCGATAGTCGAGTCGATAGTCGATAGTCGAGTCGATAGTCGATAGTCGAGTCGATAGTCGATAGTCGAGTCGATAGTCGATAATCGAGTCGATAGTCGAGTCGATAGACGAGTCGATAGTCGAGTCGATAGTCGAGTCGATAGTCGAGTCGATAGTCGAGTCTCGATAGTCGAGTCGATAGTCGATAGTCGAGTCGATAGTCGAGTCGATAGTCGAGTCGATAGTCGAGTCGATAGTCGAGTCGATAGTCGAGTCGATAGTCGATAGTCGATAGTCGATAGTCGATAGTCGAGTCGATAGTCGATAGTCGAGTCGAGTCGAGTCGATAGTCGAGTCGAGTCGAGTCGATAGTCGAGTCGAGTCGAGTTGATAGTCGAGTCGAGTCGAGTCGATAGTCGAGTCGAGTCGAGTCGATAGTCGAGTCGAGTCGAGTCGATAGTCGAGTCGAGTCGAGTCGAGTCGAGTGGAGTCGAGTCGAGTCTATAGTCGATAGTCGAGTCGATAGTCGATAGTCGAGTCGATAGTCGATAGTCGATAGTCGAGTCGATAGTCGATAGTCGAGTCGATAGTCGATAGTCGAGTCGATAGTCGAGTCGATAGTCGAGTCGATAGTCGATAGTCGAGTCGATAGTCGATAGTCGATAGTCGAGGCGATAGTCGATAGTCGAGTCGATAGTCGAGTCGATAGTCGAGTCGATAGTCGAGTCGATAGTCGAGGCGATAGTCGATAGTCGAGTCGATAGTCGAGTCGATAGTCGAGTCGATAGTCGAGTCGATAGTCGAGTCGATAGTCGAGTCGATAGTCGATAGTCGAGTCGATAGTCGATAGTCGAGTCGATAGTCGAGTCGATAGTCGAGTCGATAGTCGATAGTCGATAGTCGATAGTCGATAGTCGATAGTCGAGTCGATAGTCGATAGTCGAGTCGATAGTCGATAGTAGAGTCGATAGTCGATAGTCGAGTCGATAGTCGAGTCGATAGTCGAGTCGATAGTCGATAGTCGAGTCGATAGTCGATAGTCGAGTCGATAGTCGAGTCGATAGTCGAGTCGATAGTCGAGTCGATAGTCGAGTCGATAGTCGAGTCGATAGTCGAGTCGATAGTCGAGTCGATAGTCGATAGTCGAGTCGATAGTCGATAGTCGAGTCGATAGTCGATAGTCGAGTCGATAGTCGAGTCGATAGTCGAGTCGATAGTCGGTAGTCGAGTCGATAGTCGATAGTCGAGTCGATAGTCGATAGTCGAGTCGATAGTCGATAGTCGAGTCGATAGTCGATAGTCGAGTCGATAGTCGATAGTCGAGTCGATAGTCGATAGTCGAGTCGATAGTCGATAGTCGAGTCGATAGTCGATAGTCGAGTCGATAGTCGATAGTCGAGTCGATAGTCGATAGTCGAGTCGATAGTCGATAGGCGAGTCGATAGTCGATAGTCGAGTCGATAGTCGATAGTCGAGTCGATAGTCGATAGTCGAGTCGAAAGTCGAGTCGATAGTCGAGTCGATAGTCGATAGTCGAGTCGATAGTCGATAGTCGATAGTCGAGTCGATAGTCGAGTCGATAGTCGAGTCGATAGTCGATAGTCGATAGTCGAGTCGATAGTCGAGTCGATAGTCGATAGTCGATAGTCGAGTCGATAGTCGATAGTCGATAGTCGAGTCGATAGTCGAGTCGATAGTCGATAGTCGAGTCGATAGTCGATAGTCGAGTCGATAGTCGAGTCGATAGTCGAGTCGATAGTCGAGTCGATAGTCGAGTCGATAGTCGATAGTCGAGTCGATAGTCGATAGTCGAGTCGATAGTCGAGTCGATAGTCGAGTCGATAGTCGAGTCGATAGTCGAGTCGATAGTCGAGTCGATAGTCGAGTCGATAGTCGAGTCGATAGTCGAGTCGATAGTCGAGTCGATAGTCGATAGTCGAGTCGATAGTCGATAGTCGAGTCGATAGTCGAGTCGATAGTCGATAGTAGAGTCGATAGTCGATAGTCGAGTCGATAGTCGATAGTAGAGTCGATAGTCGATAGTCGAGTCGATAGTCGATAGTCGAGTCGATAGTCGATAGTCGAGTCGATGGTCGATAGTCGAGTCGATAGTCGCTAGTCGAGTCGATAGTCGGTAGTCGAGTCGATAGTCGATAGTCGAGTCGATAGTCGATAGTCGAGTCGATAGTCGATAGTCGAGTCGATAGTCGATAGTCGAGTCGATAGTCGATAGTCGAGTCGATAGTCGATAGTCGAGTCGATAGTCGATAGTCGAGTCGATAGTCGAGTCGATAGTCGATAGTCGAGTCGATAGTCGATAGTCGAGTCGATAGTCGATAGGCGAGTCGATAGTCGATAGTCGAGTCGATAGTCGATAGTCGAGTCGATAGTCGATAGTCGAGTCGATAGTCGAGTCGATCGTCGATAGTCGAGTCGATAGTCGATAGTCGATAGTCGAGTCGATAGTCGAGTCGATAGTCGAGTCGATAGTCGATAGTCGATAGTCGAGTCGATAGTCGATAGTCGATAGTCGAGTCGATAGTCGATAGTCGAGTCGATAGTCGATAGTCGAGTCGATAGTCGATAGTCGAGTCGATAGTCGATAATCGAGTCGATAGTCGAGTCGATAGACGAGTCGATAGTCGAGTCGATAGTCGAGTCGATAGTCGAGTCGATAGTCGAGACTCGATAGTCGAGTCGATAGTCGATAGTCGAGTCGATAGTCGAGTCGATAGTCGAGTCGATAGTCGAGTCGATAGTCGATAGTCGAGTCGATAGTCGAGGCGATAGTCGATAGTCGAGTCGATAGTCGAGTCGATAGTCGAGGCGATAGTCGATAGTCGAGTCGATAGTCGAGTCGATAGTCGAGTCGATAGTCGAGTCGATAGTCGATAGTCGAGTCGATAGTCGAGTCGATAGTCGAGTCGATAGTCGATAGTCGATAGTCGAGTCGATAGTCGATAGTCGAGTCGATAGTCGATAGTCGAGTCGATAGTCGATAGTAGAGTCGATAGTCGATAGTCGAGTCGATAGTCGAGTCGATAGTCGAGTCGATAGTCGATAGTCGAGTCGATAGTCGATAGTCGAGTCGATAGTCGAGTCGATAGTCGAGTCGATAGTCGAGTCGATAGTCGAGTCGATAGTCGAGTCGATAGTCGAGTCGATAGTCGAGTCGATAGTCGAGTCGATAGTCGAGTCGATAGTCGAGTCGATAGTCGATAGTCGAGTCGATAGTCGAGTCGATAGTCGAGTCGATAGTCGGTAGTCGAGTCGATAGTCGATAGTCGAGTCGATAGTCGATAGTCGAGTCGATAGTCGATAGTCGAGTCGATAGTCGATAGTCGAGTCGATAGTCGATAGTCGAGTCGATAGTCGATAGTCGAGTCGATAGTCGATAGTCGAGTCGATAGTCGATAGTCGAGTCGATAGTCGATAGTCGAGTCGATAGTCGATAGTCGAGTCGATAGTCGATAGTCGAGTCGATAGTCGAGTCGATAGTCGATAGTCGAGTCGATAGTCGATAGTCGAGTCGATAGTCGATAGGCGAGTCGATAGTCGATAGTCGAGTCGATAGTCGATAGTCGAGTCGATAGTCGATAGTCGAGTCGATAGTCGAGTCGATAGTCGATAGTCGAGTCGATAGTCGATAGTCGATAGTCGAGTCGATAGTCGAGTCGATAGTCGAGTCGATAGTCGATAGTCGATAGTCGAGTCGATAGTCGATAGTCGATAGTCGAGTCGATAGTCGATAGTCGAGTCGATAGTCGATAGTCGAGTCGATAGTCGAGTCGATAGTCGATAGTCGAGTCGATAGTCGATAGTCGAGTCGATAGTCGAGTCGATAGTCGAGTCGATAGTCGAGTCGATAGTCGAGTCGATAGTCGAGTCGATAGTCGAGTCGATAGTCGAGTCGATAGTCGAGTCGATAGTCGAGTCGATAGTCGATAGTCGAGTCGATAGTCGATAGTCGAGTCGATAGTCGAGTCGATAGTCGATAGTCGAGTCGATAGTCGATAGTCGAGTCGATAGTCGATAGTAGAGTCGATAGTCGATAGTCGAGTCGATAGTCGATAGTCGAGTCGATAGTCGATAGTCGAGTCGATGGTCGATAGTCGAGTCGATAGTAGATAGTCGAGTCGATAGTCGATAGTCGAGTCGATAGTCGATAGTCGAGTCGATAGTCGAGTCGATAGTCGATAGTCGAGTCGATAGTCGATAGTCGAGTCGATAGTCGATAGGCGAGTCGATAGTCGATAGTCGAGTCGATAGTCGATAGTCGAGTCGATAGTCGATAGTCGAGTCGATAGTCGAGTCGATCGTCGATAGTCGAGTCGATAGTCGATAGTCGATAGTCGAGTCGATAGTCGAGTCGATAGTCGAGTCGATAGTCGATAGTCGATAGTCGAGTCGATAGTCGATAGTCGATAGTCGAGTCGATAGTCGATAGTCGAGTCGATAGTCGATAGTCGAGTCGATAGTCGATAGTCGAGTCGATAGTCGATAATAGAGTCGATAGTCGAGTCGATAGACGAGTCGATAGTCGAGTCGATAGTCGAGTCGATAGTCGAGTCGATAGTCGAGACTCGATAGTCGAGTCGATAGTCGATAGTCGAGTCGATAGTCGAGTCGATAGTCGAGTCGATAGTCGAGTCGATAGTCGATAGTCGAGTCGATAGTCGAGGCGATAGTCGATAGTCGAGTCGATAGTCGAGTCGATAGTCGAGTCGATAGTCGAGTCGATAGTCGATAGTCGAGTCGATAGTCGAGTCGATAGTCGAGTCGATAGTCGATAGTCGATAGTCGAGTCGATAGTCGATAGTCGAGTCGATAGTCGATAGTCGAGTCGATAGTCGATAGTAGAGTCGATAGTCGATAGTCGAGTCGATAGTCGAGTCGATAGTCGAGTCGATAGTCGATAGTCGAGTCGATAGTCGATAGTCGAGTCGATAGTCGAGTCGATAGTCGAGTCGATAGTCGAGTCGATAGTCGAGTCGATAGTCGAGTCGATAGTCGAGTCGATAGTCGAGTCGATAGTCGAGTCGATAGTCGAGTCGATAGTCGAGTCGATAGTCGAGTCGATAGTCGATAGTCGAGTCGATAGTCGAGTCGATAGTCGAGTCGATAGTCGGTAGTCGAGTCGATAGTCGATAGTCGAGTCGATAGTCGATAGTCGAGTCGATAGTCGATAGTCGAGTCGATAGTCGATAGTCGAGTCGATAGTCGATAGTCGAGTCGATAGTCGATAGTCGAGTCGATAGTCGATAGTCGAGTCGATAGTCGATAGTCGAGTCGATAGTCGATAGTCGAGTCGATAGTCGATAGTCGAGTCGATAGTCGAGTCGATAGTCGATAGTCGAGTCGATAGTCGATAGTCGAGTCGATAGTCGATAGGCGAGTCGATAGTCGATAGTCGAGTCGATAGTCGATAGTCGAGTCGATAGTCGATAGTCGAGTCGATAGTCGAGTCGATAGTCGATAGTCGAGTCGATAGTCGATAGTCGATAGTCGAGTCGATAGTCGAGTCGATAGTCGAGTCGATAGTCGATAGTCGATAGTCGAGTCGATAGTCGATAGTCGATAGTCGAGTCGATAGTCGATAGTCGAGTCGATAGTCGATAGTCGAGTCGATAGTCGAGTCGATAGTCGATAGTCGAGTCGATAGTCGATAGTCGAGTCGATAGTCGAGTCGATAGTCGAGTCGATAGTCGAGTCGATAGTCGAGTCGATAGTCGAGTCGATAGTCGAGTCGATAGTCGAGTCGATAGTCGAGTCGATAGTCGAGTCGATAGTCGATAGTCGAGTCGATAGTCGATAGTCGAGTCGATAGTCGAGTCGATAGTCGATAGTCGAGTCGATAGTCGATAGTCGAGTCGATAGTCGATAGTAGAGTCGATAGTCGATAGTCGAGTCGATAGTCGATAGTCGATAGTCGAGTCGATAGTCGATAGTCGAGTCGATAGTCGATAGTCGAGTCGATGGTCGATAGTCGAGTCGATAGTCGCTAGTCGAGTCGATAGTCGGTAGTCGAGTCGATAGTCGATAGTCGAGTCGATAGTCGATAGTCGAGTCGATAGTCGATAGTCGAGTCGATAGTCGATAGTCGAGTCGATAGTCGATAGTCGAGTCGATAGTCGATAGTCGAGTCGATAGTCGATAGTCGAGTCGATAGTCGAGTCGATAGTCGATAGTCGAGTCGATAGTCGATAGTCGAGTCGATAGTCGATAGGCGAGTCGATAGTCGATAGTCGAGTCGATAGTCGATAGTCGAGTCGATAGTCGAGTCGATAGTCGATAGTCGATAGTCGAGTCGATAGTCGATAGTCGAGTCGATAGTCGATAGTCGAGTCGATAGTCGATAGTCGAGTCGATAGTCGATAGTCGAGTCGATAGTCGATAGTCGAGTCGATAGTCGATAGTCGAGTCGATAGTCGATAGTCGAGTCGATAGTCGAGTCGATAGTCGATAGTCGAGTCGATAGTCGATAGTCGAGTCGATAGTCGATAGGCGAGTCGATAGTCGATAGTCGAGTCGATAGTCGATAGTCGAGTCGATAGTCGATAGTCGAGTCGATAGTCGAGTCGATAGTCGAGTCGATAGTCGATAGTCGATAGTCGAGTCGATAGTCGATAGTCGATAGTCGAGTCGATAGTCGATAGTCGAGTCGATTGTCGATAGTCGAGTCGATAGTCGAGTCGATAGTCGATAGTCGAGTCGATAGTCGATAGTCGAGTCGATAGTCGAGTCGATAGTCGAGTCGATAGTCGAGTCGATAGTCGATAGTCGAGTCGATAGTCGATAGTCGAGTCGATAGTCGAGTCGATAGTCGATAGTCGAGTCGATAGTCGATAGTCGAGTCGATAGTCGATAGTAGAGTCGATAGTCGATAGTCGAGTCGATAGTCGATAGTCGAGTCGATAGTCGATAGTCGAGTCGATGGTCGATAGTCGAGTCGATAGTCGCTAGTCGAGTCGATAGTCGGTAGTCGAGTCGATAGTCGATAGTCGAGTCGATAGTCGATAGTCGAGTCGATAGTCGATAGTCGAGTCGATAGTCGATAGTCGAGTCGATAGTCGATAGTCGAGTAGATAGTCGATAGTCGAGTCGATAGTCGATAGTCGAGTCGATAGTCGAGTCGATAGTCGATAGTCGAGTCGATAGTCGATAGTCGAGTCGATAGTCGATAGGCGAGTCGATAGTCGATAGTCGAGTCGATAGTCGATAGTCGAGTCGATAGTCGATAGTCGAGTCGATAGTCGAGTCGATAGTCGATAGTCGAGTCGATAGTCGATAGTCGATAGTCGAGTCGATAGTCGAGTCGATAGTCGAGTCGATAGTCGATAGTCGATAGTCGAGTCGATAGTCGATAGTCGATAGTCGAGTCGATAGTCGATAGTCGAGTCGATAGTCGATAGTCGAGTCGATAGTCGAGTCGATAGTCGAGTCGATAGTCGAGTCGATAGTCGAGTCGATAGTCGAGTCGATAGTCGAGTCGATAGTCGAGTCGATAGTCGAGTCGATAGTCGAGTCGATAGTCGATAGTCGAGTCGATAGTCGATAGTCGAGTCGATAGTCGAGTCGATAGTCGATAGTCGAGTCGATAGTCGATAGTCGAGTCGATAGTCGATAGTAGAGTCGATAGTCGATAGTCGAGTCGATAGTCGATAGTCGAGTCGATAGTCGATAGTCGAGTCGATGGTCGATAGTCGAGTCGATAGTCGCTAGTCGAGTCGATAGTCGGTAGTCGAGTCGATAGTCGATAGTCGAGTCGATAGTCGATAGTCGAGTCGATAGTCGATAGTCGAGTCGATAGTCGATAGTCGAGTCGATAGTCGATAGTCGAGTCGATAGTCGATAGTCGAGTCGATAGTCGATAGTCGAGTCGATAGTCGAGTCGATAGTCGATAGTCGAGTCGATAGTCGATAGTCGAGTCGATAGTCGATAGGCGAGTCGATAGTCGATAGTCGAGTCGATAGTCGATAGTCGAGTCGATAGTCGAGTCGATAGTCGATAGTCGAGTCGATAGTCGATAGTCGAGTCGATAGTCGATAGTCGAGTCGATAGTCGATAGTCGAGTCGATAGTCGATAGTCGAGTCGATAGTCGATAGTCGAGTCGATAGTCGATAGTCGAGTCGATAGTCGATAGTCGAGTCGATAGTCGATAGTCGAGTCGATAGTCGAGTCGATAGTCGATAGTCGAGTCGATAGTCGATAGTCGAGTCGATAGTCGATAGGCGAGTCGATAGTCGATAGTCGAGTCGATAGTCGATAGTCGAGTCGATAGTCGATAGTCGAGTCGATAGTCGAGTCGATAGTCGATAGTCGAGTCGATAGTCGATAGTCGAGTCGATAGTCGATAGTCGATAGTCGAGTCGATAGTCGAGTCGATAGTCGAGTCGATAGTCGATAGTCGATAGTCGAGTCGATAGTCGATAGTCGATAGTCGAGTCGATAGTCGATAGTCGAGTCGATAGTCGATAGTCGAGTCGATAGTCGATAGTCGAGTCGATAGTCGAGTCGATAGTCGATAGTCGAGTCGATAGTCGATAGTCGAGTCGATAGTCGAGTCGATAGTCGAGTCGATAGTCGAGTCGATAGTCGAGTCGATAGTCGAGTCGATAGTCGAGTCGATAGGCGAGTCGATAGTCGAGTCGATAGTCGATAGTCGAGTCGATAGTCGATAGTCGAGTCGATAGTCGAGTCGATAGTCGATAGTCGAGTCGATAGTCGAGTCGATAGTCGAGTCGATAGTCGATAGTCGATAGTCGAGTCGATAGTCGATAGTCGAGTCGATAGTCGATAGTCGAGTCGATAGTCGATAGTAGAGTCGATAGTCGATAGTCGAGTCGATAGTCGAGTCGATAGTCGAGTCGATAGTCGATAGTCGAGTCGATAGTCGATAGTCGAGTCGATAGTCGAGTCGATAGTCGAGTCGATAGTCGAGTCGATAGTCGAGTCGATAGTCGAGTCGATAGTCGAGTCGATAGTCGAGTCGATAGTCGAGTCGATAGTCGAGTCGATAGTCGAGTCGATAGTCGATAGTCGAGTCGATAGTCGAGTCGATAGTCGAGTCGATAGTCGGTAGTCGAGTCGATAGTCGATAGTCGAGTCGATAGTCGATAGTCGAGTCGATAGTCGATAGTCGAGTCGATAGTCGATAGTCGAGTCGATAGTCGATAGTCGAGTCGATAGTCGATAGTCGAGTCGATAGTCGATAGTCGAGTCGATAGTCGATAGTCGAGTCGATAGTCGATAGTCGAGTCGATAGTCGATAGTCGAGTCGATAGTCGAGTCGATAGTCGATAGTCGAGTCGATAGTCGATAGTCGAGTCGATAGTCGATAGGCGAGTCGATAGTCGATAGTCGAGTCGATAGTCGATAGTCGAGTCGATAGTCGATAGTCGAGTCGATAGTCGAGTCGATAGTCGATAGTCGAGTCGATAGTCGATAGTCGATAGTCGAGTCGATAGTCGAGTCGATAGTCGAGTCGATAGTCGATAGTCGATAGTCGAGTCGATAGTCGATAGTCGATAGTCGAGTCGATAGTCGATAGTCGAGTCGATAGTCGATAGTCGAGTCGATAGTCGAGTCAATAGTCGATAGTCGAGTCGATAGTCGATAGTCGAGTCGATAGTCGAGTCGATAGTCGAGTCGATAGTCGAGTCGATAGTCGAGTCGATAGTCGAGTCGATAGTCGAGTCGATAGTCGAGTCGATAGTCGAGTCGATAGTCGAGTCGATAGTCGATAGTCGAGTCGATAGTCGATAGTCGAGTCGATAGTCGAGTCGATAGTCGATAGTCGAGTCGATAGTCGATAGTCGAGTCGATAGTCGATAGTAGAGTCGATAGTCGATAGTCGAGTCGATAGTCGATAGTCGATAGTCGAGTCGATAGTCGATAGTCGAGTCGATAGTCGATAGTCGAGTCGATGGTCGATAGTCGAGTCGATAGTCGCTAGTCGAGTCGATAGTCGGTAGTCGAGTCGATAGTCGATAGTCGAGTCGATAGTCGATAGTCGAGTCGATAGTCGATAGTCGAGTCGATAGTCGATAGTCGAGTCGATAGTCGATAGTCGAGTCGATAGTCGATAGTCGAGTCGATAGTCGATAGTCGAGTCGATAGTCGAGTCGATAGTCGATAGTCGAGTCGATAGTCGATAGTCGAGTCGATAGTCGATAGGCGAGTCGATAGTCGATAGTCGAGTCGATAGTCGATAGTCGAGTCGATAGTCGAGTCGATAGTCGATAGTCGATAGTCGAGTCGATAGTCGATAGTCGAGTCGATAGTCGATAGTCGAGTCGATAGTCGATAGTCGAGTCGATAGTCGATAGTCGAGTCGATAGTCGATAGTCGAGTCGATAGTCGATAGTCGAGTCGATAGTCGATAGTCGAGTCGATAGTCGAGTCGATAGTCGATAGTCGAGTCGATAGTCGATAGTCGAGTCGATAGTCGATAGGCGAGTCGATAGTCGATAGTCGAGTCGATAGTCGATAGTCGAGTCGATAGTCGATAGTCGAGTCGATAGTCGAGTCGATAGTCGATAGTCGAGTCGATAGTCGATAGTCGATAGTCGAGTCGATAGTCGAGTCGATAGTCGAGTCGATAGTCGATAGTCGATAGTCGAGTCGATAGTCGATAGTCGATAGTCGAGTCGATAGTCGATAGTCGAGTCGATAGTCGATAGTCGAGTCGATAGTCGAGTCGATAGTCGATAGTCGAGTCGATAGTCGATAGTCGAGTCGATAGTCGAGTCGATAGTCGAGTCGATAGTCGAGTCGATAGTCGATAGTCGAGTCGATAGTCGATAGTCGAGTCGATAGTCGATAGTCGAGTCGATAGTCGATAGTCGAGTCGATAGTCGAGTCGATAGTCGATAGTCGAGTCGATAGTCGATAGTCGAGTCGATAGTCGATAGTAGAGTCGATAGTCGATAGTCGAGTCGATAGTCGATAGTCGAGTCGATAGTCGATAGTCGAGTCGATGGTCGATAGTCGAGTCGATAGTCGCTAGTCGAGTCGATAGTCGGTAGTCGAGTCGATAGTCGATAGTCGAGTCGATAGTCGATAGTCGAGTCGATAGTCGATAGTCGAGTCGATAGTCGATAGTCGAGTCGATAGTCGATAGTCGAGTCGATAGTCGATAGTCGAGTCGATAGTCGATAGTCGAGTCGATAGTCGAGTCGATAGTCGATAGTCGAGTCGATAGTCGATAGTCGAGTCGATAGTCGATAGGCGAGTCGATAGTCGATAGTCGAGTCGATAGTCGATAGTCGAGTCGATAGTCGATAGTCGAGTCGATAGTCGAGTCGATAGTCGATAGTCGAGTCGATAGTCGATAGTCGATAGTCGAGTCGATAGTCGAGTCGATAGTCGAGTCGATAGTCGATAGTCGATAGTCGAGTCGATAGTCGATAGTCGATAGTCGAGTCGATAGTCGATAGTCGAGTCGATAGTCGATAGTCGAGTCGATAGTCGAGTCGATAGTCGAGTCGATAGTCGAGTCGATAGTCGAGTCGATAGTCGAGTCGATAGTCGAGTCGATAGTCGAGTCGATAGTCGAGTCGATAGTCGAGTCGATAGTCGATAGTCGAGTCGATAGTCGATAGTCGAGTCGATAGTCGAGTCGATAGTCGATAGTCGAGTCGATAGTCGATAGTCGAGTCGATAGTCGATAGTAGAGTCGATAGTCGATAGTCGAGTCGATAGTCGATAGTCGAGTCGATAGTCGATAGTCGAGTCGATGGTCGATAGTCGAGTCGATAGTCGCTAGTCGAGTCGATAGTCGGTAGTCGAGTCGATAGTCGATAGTCGAGTCGATAGTCGATAGTCGAGTCGATAGTCGATAGTCGAGTCGATAGTCGATAGTCGAGTCGATAGTCGATAGTCGAGTCGATAGTCGATAGTCGAGTCGATAGTCGATAGTCGAGTCGATAGTCGAGTCGATAGTCGATAGTCGAGTCGATAGTCGATAGTCGAGTCGATAGTCGATAGGCGAGTCGATAGTCGATAGTCGAGTCGATAGTCGATAGTCGAGTCGATAGTCGAGTCGATAGTCGATAGTCGAGTCGATAGTCGATAGTCGAGTCGATAGTCGATAGTCGAGTCGATAGTCGATAGTCGAGTCGATAGTCGATAGTCGAGTCGATAGTCGATAGTCGAGTCGATAGTCGATAGTCGAGTCGATAGTCGATAGTCGAGTCGATAGTCGATAGTCGAGTCGATAGTCGAGTCGATAGTCGATAGTCGAGTCGATAGTCGATAGTCGAGTCGATAGTCGATAGTCGAGTCGATAGTCGATAGTCGAGTCGATAGTCGATAGTCGATAGTCGAGTCGATAGTCGAGTCGATAGTCGAGTCGATAGTCGATAGTCGATAGTCGAGTCGATAGTCGATAGTCGATAGTCGAGTCGATAGTCGATAGTCGAGTCGATAGTCGATAGTCGAGTCGATAGTCGATAGTCGAGTCGATAGTCGAGTCGATAGTCGATAGTCGAGTCGATAGTCGATAGTCGAGTCGATAGTCGAGTCGATAGTCGAGTCGATAGTCGAGTCGATAGTCGAGTCGATAGTCGAGTCGATAGTCGAGTCGATAGTCGAGTCGATAGTCGAGTCGATAGTCGATAGTCGAGTCGATAGTCGATAGTCGAGTCGATAGTCGATAGTCGAGTCGATAGTCGAGTCGATAGTCGATAGTCGAGTCGATAGTCGATAGTCGAGTCGATAGTCGATAGTAGAGTCGATAGTCGATAGTCGAGTCGATAGTCGATAGTCGAGTCGATAGTCGATAGTCGAGTCGATGGTCGATAGTCGAGTCGATAGTCGCTAGTCGAGTCGATAGTCGGTAGTCGAGTCGATAGTCGATAGTCGAGTCGATAGTCGATAGTCGAGTCGATAGTCGATAGTCGAGTCGATAGTCGATAGTCGAGTCGATAGTCGATAGTCGAGTCGATAGTCGATAGTCGAGTCGATAGTCGATAGTCGAGTCGATAGTCGAGTCGATAGTCGATAGTCGAGTCGATAGTCGATAGTCGAGTCGATAGTCGATAGGCGAGTCGATAGTCGATAGTCGAGTCGATAGTCGATAGTCGAGTCGATAGTCGATAGTCGAGTCGATAGTCGAGTCGATCGTCGATAGTCGAGTCGATAGTCGATAGTCGATAGTCGAGTCGATAGTCGAGTCGATAGTCGAGTCGATAGTCGATAGTCGATAGTCGAGTCGATAGTCGATAGTCGATAGTCGAGTCGATAGTCGATAGTCGAGTCGATAGTCGATAGTCGAGTCGATAGTCGATAGTCGAGTCGATAGTCGATAATCGAGTCGATAGTCGAGTCGATAGACGAGTCGATAGTCGAGTCGATAGTCGAGTCGATAGTCGAGTCGATAGTCGAGACTCGATAGTCGAGTCGATAGTCGATAGTCGGGTCGATAGTCGAGTCGATAGTCGAGTCGATAGTCGAGTCGATAGTCGAGACTCGATAGTCGAGTCGATAGTCGATAGTCGAGTCGATAGTCGAGTCGATAGTCGAGTCGATAGTCGAGTCGATAGTCGAGTCGATAGTCGAGTCGATAGTCGATAGTCGATAGTCGATAGTCGATAGTCGAGTCGATAGTCGATAGTCGAGTCGAGTCGAGTCGATAGTCGAGTCGAGTCGAGTCGATAGTCGAGTCGAGTCGAGTCGATAGTCGAGTCGAGTCGAGTCGATAGTCGAGTCGAGTCGAGTCGAGTCGATAGTCGATAGTCGAGTCGATAGTCGATAGTCGAGTCGATAGTCGATAGTCGATAGTCGAGTCGATAGTCGATAGTCGAGTCGATAGTCGATAGTCGAGTCGATAGTCGATAGTCGAGTCGATAGTCGATAGTCGAGTCGATAGTCGATAGTCGAGTCGATAGTCGATAGTCGAGTCGATAGTCGAGTCGATAGTCGATAGTCGAGTCGATAGTCGATAGTCGAGTCGATAGTCGATAGGCGAGTCGATAGTCGATAGTCGAGTCGATAGTCGATAGTCGAGTCGATAGTCGAGTCGATAGTCGATAGTCGAGTCGATAGTCGATAGTCGAGTCGATAGTCGATAGTCGAGTCGATAGTCGATAGTCGAGTCGATAGTCGATAGTCGAGTCGATAGTCGATAGTCGAGTCGATAGTCGATAGTCGAGTCGATAGTCGATAGTCGAGTCGATAGTCGATAGTCGAGTCGATAGTCGAGTCGATAGTCGATAGTCGAGTCGATAGTCGATAGTCGAGTCGATAGTCGATAGTCGATAGTCGAGTCGATAGTCGAGTCGATAGTCGATAGTCGATAGTCGAGTCGATAGTAGAGGCGATAGTCGAGTCGATAGTCGATAGTCGATAGTCGAGTCGATAGTCGATAGTCGATAGTCGAGTCGATAGTCGATAGTCGAGTCGATAGTCGATAGTCGAGTCGATAGTCGATAGTCGAGTCGATAGTCGAGTCGATAGTCGATAGTCGAGTCGATAGTCGATAGTCGAGTCGATAGTCGAGTCGATAGTCGAGTCGATAGTCGAGTCGATAGTCGAGTCGATAGTCGAGTCGATAGTCGAGTCGAGAGTCGAGTCGATAGTCGAGTCGATAGTCGATAGTCGAGTCGATAGTCGATAGTCGAGTCGATAGTCGATAGTCGAGTCGATAGTCGAGTCGATAGTCGAGTCGATAGTCGATAGTCGAGTCGATAGTCGATAGTCGAGTCGATAGTCGATAGTAGAGTCGATAGTCGATAGTCGAGTCGATAGTCGATAGTCGAGTCGATAGTCGATAGTCGAGTCGATGGTCGATAGTCGAGTCGATAGTCGCTAGTCGAGTCGATAGTCGATAGTCGAGTCGATAGTCGATAGTCGAGTCGATAGTCGATAGTCGAGTCGATAGTCGATAGTCGAGTCGATAGTCGATAGTCGAGTCGATAGTCGATAGTCGAGTCGATAGTCGATAGTCGAGTCGATAGTCGATAGTCGAGTCGATAGTCGAGTCGATAGTCGATAGTCGAGTCGATAGTCGATAGTCGAGTCGATAGTCGATAGGCGAGTCGATAGTCGATAGTCGAGTCGATAGTCGATAGTCGAGTCGATAGTCGATAGTCGAGTCGATAGTCGAGTCGATCGTCGATAGTCGAGTCGATAGTCGATAGTCGATAGTCGAGTCGATAGTCGAGTCGATAGTCGAGTCGATAGTCGATAGTCGATAGTCGAGTCGATAGTCGATAGTCGATAGTCGAGTCGATAGTCGATAGTCGAGTCGATAGTCGATAGTCGAGTCGATAGTCGATAGTCGAGTCGATAGTCGATAATCGAGTCGATAGTCGAGTCGATAGACGAGTCGATAGTCGAGTCGATAGTCGAGTCGATAGTCGAGTCGATAGTCGAGACTCGATAGTCGAGTCGATAGTCGATAGTCGGGTCGATAGTCGAGTCGATAGTCGAGTCGATAGTCGAGTCGATAGTCGAGACTCGATAGTCGAGTCGATAGTCGATAGTCGAGTCGATAGTCGAGTCGATAGTCGAGTCGATAGTCGAGTCGATAGTCGAGTCGATAGTCGAGTCGATAGTCGATAGTCGATAGTCGATAGTCGATAGTCGAGTCGATAGTCGATAGTCGAGTCGAGTCGAGTCGATAGTCGAGTCGAGTCGAGTCGATAGTCGAGTCGAGTCGAGTCGATAGTCGAGTCGAGTCGAGTCGATAGTCGAGTCGAGTCGAGTCGAGTCGATAGTCGATAGTCGAGTCGATAGTCGATAGTCGAGTCGATAGTCGATAGTCGATAGTCGAGTCGATAGTCGATAGTCGAGTCGATAGTCGATAGTCGAGTCGATAGTCGAGTCGATAGTCGAGTCGATAGTCGATAGTCGAGTCGATAGTCGATAGTCGATAGTCGAGGCGATAGTCGATAGTCGAGTCGATAGTCGAGTCGATAGTCGAGTCGATAGTCGAGTCGATAGTCGATAGTCGATTCGATAGTCGAGGCGATAGTCGAGTCGATAGTCGATAGTCGAGTCGATAGTCGAGGCGATAGTCGATAGTCGAGTCGATAGTCGAGTCGATAGTCGAGTCGATAGTCGAGTCGATAGTCGATAGTCGAGTCGATAGTCGAGTCGATAGTCGAGTCGATAGTCGATAGTCGATAGTCGAGTCGATAGTCGATAGTCGAGTCGATAGTCGATAGTCGAGTCGATAGTCGATAGTCGAGTCGATAGTCGAGTCGATAGTCGAGTCGATAGTCGATAGTCGAGTCGATAGTCGATAGTCGAGTCGATAGTCGATAGTCGAGTCGATAGTCGAGTCGATAGTCGAGTCGATAGTCGAGTCGATAGTCGAGTCGATAGTCGAGTCGATAGTCGATAGTCGATAGTCGAGTCGATAGTCGATAGTCGAGTCGATAGTCGAGTCGATAGTCGATAGTCGATAGTCGAGTCGATAGTCGATAGTCGAGTCGATAGGCGATAGTCGAGTCGATAGTCGATAGTCGAGTCGATAGTCGAGTCGATAGTCGAGTCGATAGTCGACAGTCGAGTCGATAGTCGATAGTCGAGTCGATAGTCGATAGTAGAGTCGATAGTCGATAGTCGAGTCGATAGTCGAGTCGATAGTCGAGTCGATAGTCGATAGTCGAGTCGATAGTCGATAGTCGAGTCGATAGTCGATAGTCGAGTCGATAGTCGAGTCGATAGTCGATAGTCGAGTCGATAGTCGATAGTCGAGTCGATAGTCGATAGTCGAGTCGATAGTCGATGGTCGAGTCGATAGTCGATAATCGAGTCGATAGTCGATAGTCGAGTCGATAGTCGAGTCGATAGTCGAGTCGATAGTCGAGTCGATAGTCGAGTCGATAGTCGAGTCGATAGTCGATAGTCGAGTCGATAGTCGATAGTCGAGTCGATAGTCGATAGTCGAGTCGATAGTCGATAGTCGAGTCGATAGTCGATAATCGAGTCGATAGTCGATAGTCGAGTCGATAGTCGATAGTCGAGTCGATGGTCGATAGTCGATAATCGAGTCGATAGTCGAGTCGATAGTCGATAGTCGAGTCGATAGTCGATAGTCGAGTCGATAGTCGATAGTCGATAGTCGAGTCAATAATCGATAGTCGAGTCGATAGTCGATAGGCGAGTCGATAGTCGATAGTCGAGTCGATAGTCGATAGTCGAGTCGATAGTCGATAGTCGAGTCGATAGTCGATAGTCGAGTCGATAGTCGATTCGATAGTCGAGTCGATAGTCAAGTCGATAGTCGATAGTCGAGTCGATAGTCGAGTCGATAGTCCATAGTCGAGTCGATAGTCGATAGTCGAGTCGATAGTCGAGTCGATAGTCGAGTCGATAGTCGAGTCGATAGTCGAGTCGATAGTCGAGTCGATAGTCGATAGTCGAGTCGATAGTCGATAGTCGATAGTCGATAGTCGATAGTCGAGTCGATAGTCGATAGTCGAGTCGATAGTCGAGTCGATAGTCGATAGTCGAGTCGATAGTCGATAGTCGAGTCGATAGTCGAGTCGATAGTCGATAGTCGATAGTCGAGTCGATAGTCGATAGTCGATAGTGGAGTCGATAGTCGATAGTCGAGTCGATAGTCGATAGTCGAGTCGATAGTCGATAATCGAGTCGATAGTCGAGTCGATAGTCGAGTCGATAGTCGATAGTCGAGTCGATAGTCGATAGTCGAGTCGATAGTCGATAGTAGAGTCGATAGTCGATAGTCGAGTCGATAGTCGAGTCGATAGTCGAGTCGATAGTCGAGTCGATAGTCGAGTCGATAGTCGATAGTCGATAGTCGAGTCTGTTGTACCCGCAACTACGCAATCCAAATATAGAGCATCGCCAACGCATAACGCTGACGTACGACTTTTAGTGTTGCAACCAAGTTCGCTGACAAATCAGTAACATCATTCGATGTTCCAAGAATATGAAATAATAGCCTACTTAAACAGCCAACCTGGTGCTCCACCGACACAGATAACCAGCAGAGTCAGCATGAGCCACTTTTGGAACTCTCATATAAAAACGCTGGATCCTCTGCTGGATTTGGAATTCGATCAAGTATCTTTACGCACGGAGTGCGCTACGGTATTAATTTAAGAGACGCCCCGTCACCACGTTCCGATATTGTATATCTTCACGAGGGTAGTTAGCTCTCGAGCAAACTCTCGGGAACGCGAGCGGTAGTAAGACGTCTACATATTAGTTAAAGTGCGTTGTAATATACCAAACAATAAATACGGTTCTTTCACTGACGTGTACGCGGGGTTCTAACTCCAAATTGGCAAAGATCCCTACTATCTCTCCTACAACATCTTGGACGAGTCTATCCTGACCGGAACGGTATCTCCTAAATCGTACCTACCAACCCGGCCGGACAACATTTTGGTGGCAGCGGTGGGATCTGCCAACGTACAACAGTGTAGGACGTTCGAATCTCCCAACGCCGAAAACTTCTAGCCAAGTAAGCCTGCAGTCAAAAGTGACATAAGACGGAAAGAAATATATAAATCCGGTCCAAGCAAAAAGGACACGTGAAATTAGCCACGCAGTAGGCAACTAAGGCGCAAAAGTACGCCAGAATCAATATAGAAGAAAGAAGAAGACGACGTCTCCACATCTTCAAAGCAACAGGAGCTACGCAGCCCTTGCACCAACCACTCCAGGAGGACTTCCTGCACCAAACGACACTCACGGAGGAAGGCTGATCATCCAGTCTCCAACACCAAACACCGATCAGAGATCAACGCGGAGAAATGGCAGCCATGCAAGCAGCATTGTAAGTCAATATTACACTATAAGAAATACCTACCACGCGAAATTGTAAAATCGAATGTCAGAGTCTAGCGTAGAATCTCCACGTAGATTAAGCACAATCGGTCTCATAGAAGCAGCAGAACGAACAGTACGGGAAATAAATCATAACATCCGGCGAACTTTATCATTCACCGTGACCCCCGAACCAAATAATCACACCAACATGGCACAAGCTGGAAACACACCCTCGCGACAACCTACCACCGAGGAGGTTGAACAAGCTATAGAATCATTAAGACTCGAACACAGACGACTAACAGCTTCCGAAGCAATAGACAATAACGAACGGCTTAACATCGACAGAGAACCTACAATAAATAATTTTCAAGCAAACCGGAGAACACACATACACGAACGGACGTACCATGCACCTAGCGAAGGTTATACAAACATTCAAGAAGCGCTAAAAACTATCCCCGATTTAGAGGATACAGCCCCGGCATTAATAAAGAAATTTATAAAAATTTGCCATTACGTATTTGAAGGCGTCAACCCCCAGGAACGGTATTTTCTGTTACAAGCGGTACTCACAACTAAGCTAACCGCAAATGCATTAGAGGGATTAGAGCACCGGGGTTTTAGCACTTTCGAAGAATTGCGGGCGGAATTAGCAACTCGTTATCTAAAGAAAAAGTCCGTTACACTTTTATTAGAAGAACTTATACAGATACGACAAAAACCGGGAGAATCAGCACCAGCTTTTGGAAAACGGGTCGAAAATATAACAGTAGAGTTAGCAGTATCATCCGCACACCCTACAGATTCAGCCCTAGAAGTAGCTGCCGTTCAACGTTACATTCACAGACAAGCTCTAGCCGTGTTTATGAAAGGTTTACAAGACACCGAGGTTAGAACCGTAGTAAAATCACAAACGCACCAATCTCTATACGACGCTATAGCCGGGGCCGCGGAACAAGAATCTCTCCAATATACGTCTAGAATAACAGGGGCAGGCCCTCCGAGGCAACCAGTTTCAGCTCCCGCACGTTATAATCTCGAAAATCTGAACAAAACACAGTACCCATCCAGGCAAATAAGTTGCCAAAAGTGCGGTAGATCAGGGCATTTAGGTAGAGATTGTAAAAGGGGACGGTACGGAAATCAGTTTTCACTTCCACCCATCCAAGAAAGACGTGCCGTAAACGTAGTAGAGAAATATTGTATCATTTGTAAAGTGGGAGGCCATGTGAAGGAAGAGTGCTGGTATACAGGCCCTCCGTCTCACCAAGCGCCCTTCCCATCAAGGCCTCGCGCTCTAGAACCATTCGAATATCAACAATCTGCGACACCACCGAAATTAGCCATTAGTAATACTAGCGCTAACGTATTAAACGAAACCGGATACTCGGGAAACGAACACGAGACACAGTAACGCGAGAGAACCGTGTCGCGGAAGTAAGTCTCTCGCACTCACCGAATGACAGCTTGCATATTACTGACCTACCATTACGGGAGACTCACGCGGGCAAGACAAAAATGTTAGTCGACACAGGGGCGTCGATTTGTTTAGTAAAGAAAAGAAATTTAAAAAATAACGTCAGAATACACCCAGACGAAATTACAATCACCGGGGCTACAGGGACACAACTAAGAACATTAGGTAAAATCATGGGACACATTCAAATCGGGAACACAACAGTCGAACATCCTGTATACATTGTGGCCAACGATTTTCCTATCAGATACGAGGGGCTATTAGGCTTGGATTTCCTAAGAAAACACAAGGCTAAAATAGATTGCGCGAAAAACGAAATTATTTTAGACTCCACAATATGGAAAACTTATCCTTCCACTCGTTTGTATCATCTACTACCTCGAACAGAAACAATAATTAAGGCGAAGACCAGCACTAACGTAGAAGGCATTGTGGAAAAATACGAATTAGAACCAGGGATTCTGATAGGAAATTGTTTTGTAAAACCCATAAATTTCGAATGCACCATAAGCATATTAAATACCACAGAAAGCACACAGACTATAACAATCCCGCATGTCACCATAGAACCTATTCCTCCCTGCTACGAGCCATTAGATATCCAAATACACTCTTTATCCTCGCACCAAAACCATCAAACATTACCAGAGCGGGCGCGAGTAGTACGACAATTATTACGCACCGAGCATTTAAACCAAGAAGAAAAACAAAGTCTACTTGAACAGTGCGAAAATTTTTGCGACATATTCCAACTAGAGAACGAACCATTAACTTGCACCGCTACTATCACACATAAAATCCCGACAAAGGTAGATAGCTCTCCGATTAATGTTCGACCCTATCGGTTACCAGAAACACACAAGGACGAAGTAAACAAACAAGTAAAGGGTATGCTTCAGAACGGGATTATCCGAACTAGTAATAGTCAATGGAACGCCCCTTTACTCGTAGTACCGAAAAAAAGCGATGCTTCGGGAAAACCGAAATTACGCGTTGTGGTAGATTTTAGGAAACTCAATGACATCACAATTGGCGATTCATTTCCCATACCAAATATAACTGAGATTTTAGACCAATTAGGTAACGCTCAATACTTCTCCACGTTAGATCTAGCTTCCGGGTATCATCAAGTACCCATGGACGAAACAGAAAAATGTAAAACAGCTTTTTCCACACCTTTCGGGCACTACGAATACAATCGCATGCCATTCGGTTTAAAAAACGCTCCAGCTACGTTTCAGCGGTTAATGAACGCTGCACTAGCCGGATTGCAGGGAATAAAATGTTTTGTCTATTTGGATGATATCGTTGTACACGGAAACACTTTAAAAGAACATAATCAAAGACTAACAGAGGTATTTCGACGACTTCGGGAACATAATTTAAAATTACAACCCGATAAGTGTGAATTCTTAAGAAAAGAAGTAACTTACTTAGGACACATAATAACGGAAAACGGAATTAAACCAGATACCTCGAAATTAGACGCGGTAAAAAATTTTCCGGTACCCACAAAAGCTAAACACATTCAATCATTCATAGGACTCGCCGGATATTATCGTAGATTCATAAAACACTTCTCCAAAATAGCAAAACCATTAACGACATTACTAACAAAAGGAACAGAGTTCAAATGGGGTCATGATCAACAAGCAGCTTTCGAGACATTAAAAGAAAAATTAACTTCAGCTCCTTTATTAATATATCCAAATTTTGCGGAAGAATTCATCGTGACAACAGACGCTTCCGATTTCGCTATCGGAGCCGTGCTGTCTCAGGGAATTCCAGGTAGCGACCAACCTATCGCTTACGCTAGCAGATCGCTAAATAAAGCCGAGGGAAATTATAGTACTACCGAAAAAGAATTATTGGCAGTAGTATGGGCAGTCAAGCATTTTCGACCTTACTTATATGGGAAAAAATTTAAAATCTTAACGGATCATAAAGCTCTTGTTTGGTTATTTAATGTCAAAGATCCAGGCTCACGGTTAATCAGATGGAGAATAAAACTAGAAGAATACGATTATGAAATATTATATAAATCCGGGAAAAGTAATGCAAACGCAGACGCTTTGAGCAGAATAGTATATCAAATAGAGTCCGATCATAAAAACACCGAAACCAACCCCACTAACGAACAAAAATATACCGCGGAAGAAAAGGAAAAAATCATTTACGAATTTCATGATACCCCTCTAGGAGGGCATCGGGGAGTAGATGCAACTTTAAAACGAATTAGGGAACGGCATAACTGGAAAGGAATAACTCGGGATGTAGAAAATCACATAAATTCTTGCGAATCATGTCAGAAAAATAAGCTAAGTCGGAAAGTAAAAATCCCCCTAGTAATTACTGACACAGCAGGACAACCATTCGAAAAATGTGCATTAGACATCGTGGGGCCATTGCCCGAGACCGATAACGGGAACAAATATTTGCTGACATTTCAGGACGAACTAACTAAATTCAGCAAAGCCATTCCAATTCCAAACCAAGAGGCCGAAACAATCGCGAAAGAATTTACAACTAAAATAATTTGCGAATACGGCATTCCCTTAAAAATACTCACCGATCAAGGTACTAACTTCTTAAGCGAAACTTTCAAAAATATTTGTAAATTATTAAAAATAACTAAGATCCAAACAACGGCATATCATCCACAAACAAACGGAGCTCTTGAAAGATCACATCGAACATTAGCTGAATACCTACGACATTACATAAACGACGAACAAAACAACTGGGACGACTGGATCCCTTACGCGATGTTCACATACAACACGACTCCACACACGGTAACAGGGTACTCTCCCTTCGAACTCGTTTTCGGGAAGAAAGCGGAAATACCCACTGCATTTAAAACTCCTCCGGTACCATCTTATAACTATGACGACTACGCAGACGAACTAAAATTACGACTCCGGACCTCTCACTTAATCGCGAAAGAAAATATACGCGATGCCAAAGAAAGAGCTAAGATAAATTATGATAAAACCACGAAAGAAATTAAGTTCAAAATCAACGATAAAGTTCTATTAAAAGACGAAACAGTAAGGCGCGGCAGATCGAAAAAACTATCCGCACAATGGGTAGGACCTTATAAAATAATAACAAAAAATTCGGACGTGAATGTCACCATAAAAAAGGGACGAAAAACTCAACGTGTACATGTAAACCGCCTTAAACCCTTCATTGAAAATTAAGAAACCCTAGAAATAAGTACACGATTATAAAGACATTGTAACGGGACCACATTGTAACTGTAATAATGAGTGAATATCTGAATGAAAGAATGACCAGACGTAGGTCGAGAATGTGCAGAAGCAGCATCCTCTTTTTCTAAGGGGGGAGGGATGTTGTACCCGCAACTACGCAATCCAAATATAGAGCATCGCCAACGCATAACGCTGACGTACGACTTTTAGTGTTGCAACCAAGTTCGCTGACAAATCAGTAACATCATTCG
>OW121815.1:41400243-41422847 GCA_933228935.1 Pemphredon lugubris | reverse complement strand
GACTATCGACTATCGACTATCGACTATCGACTATCGACTATCGACTATCGACTATCGACTATCGACTATCGACTATCGACTATCGACTATCGACTATCGACTATCGACTATCGACTATCGACTATCGACTATCGACTATCGACTATCGACTATCGACTATCGACTATCGACTATCGACTATCGACTATCGACTATCGACTATCGACTATCGACTATCGACTATCGACTATCGACTATCGACTATCGACTATCGACTATCGACTATCGACTATCGACTATCGACTATCGACTATCGACTATCGACTATCGACTATCGACTATCGACTATCGACTATCGACTATCGACTATCGACTATCGACTATCGACTATCGACTATCGACTATCGACTATCGACTATCGACTATCGACTATCGACTATCGACTATCGACTATCGACTATCGACTATCGACTATCGACTATCGACTATCGACTATCGACTATCGACTATCGACTATCGACTATCGACTATCGACTATCGACTATCGACTATCGACTATCGACTATCGACTATCGACTATCGACTATCGACTATCGACTATCGACTATCGACTATCGACTATCGACTATCGACTATCGACTATCGACTATCGACTATCGACTATCGACTATCGACTATCGACTATCGACTATCGACTATCGACTATCGACTATCGACTATCGACTATCGACTATCGACTATCGACTATCGACTATCGACTATCGACTATCGACTATCGACTATCGACTATCGACTATCGACTATCGACTATCGACTATCGACTATCGACTATCGACTATCGACTATCGACTATCGACTATCGACTATCGACTATCGACTATCGACTATCGACTATCGACTATCGACTATCGACTATCGACTATCGACTATCGACTATCGACTATCGACTATCGACTATCGACTATCGACTATCGACTATCGACTATCGACTATCGACTATCGACTATCGACTATCGACTATCGACTATCGACTATCGACTATCGACTATCGACTATCGACTATCGACTATCGACTATCGACTATCGACTATCGACTATCGACTATCGACTATCGACTATCGACTATCGACTATCGACTATCGACTATCGACTATCGACTATCGACTATCGACTATCGACTATCGACTATCGACTATCGACTATCGACTATCGACTATCGACTATCGACTATCGACTATCGACTATCGACTATCGACTATCGACTATCGACTATCGACTATCGACTATCGACTATCGACTATCGACTATCGACTATCGACTATCGACTATCGACTATCGACTATCGACTATCGACTATCGACTATCGACTATCGACTATCGACTATCGACTATCGACTATCGACTATCGACTATCGACTATCGACTATCGACTATCGACTATCGACTATCGACTATCGACTATCGACTATCGACTATCGACTATCGACTATCGACTATCGACTATCGACTATCGACTATCGACTATCGACTATCGACTATCGACTATCGACTATCGACTATCGACTATCGACTATCGACTATCGACTATCGACTATCGACTATCGACTATCGACTATCGACTATCGACTATCGACTATCGACTATCGACTATCGACTATCGACTATCGACTATCGACTATCGACTATCGACTATCGACTATCGACTATCGACTATCGACTATCGACTATCGACTATCGACTATCGACTATCGACTATCGACTATCGACTATCGACTATCGACTATCGACTATCGACTATCGACTATCGACTATCGACTATCGACTATCGACTATCGACTATCGACTATCGACTATCGACTATCGACTATCGACTATCGACTATCGACTATCGACTATCGACTATCGACTATCGACTATCGACTATCGACTATCGACTATCGACTATCGACTATCGACTATCGACTATCGACTATCGACTATCGACTATCGACTATCGACTATCGACTATCGACTATCGACTATCGACTATCGACTATCGACTATCGACTATCGACTATCGACTATCGACTATCGACTATCGACTATCGACTATCGACTATCGACTATCGACTATCGACTATCGACTATCGACTATCGACTATCGACTATCGACTATCGACTATCGACTATCGACTATCGACTATCGACTATCGACTATCGACTATCGACTATCGACTATCGACTATCGACTATCGACTATCGACTATCGACTATCGACTATCGACTATCGACTATCGACTATCGACTATCGACTATCGACTATCGACTATCGACTATCGACTATCGACTATCGACTATCGACTATCGACTATCGACTATCGACTATCGACTATCGACTATCGACTATCGACTATCGACTATCGACTATCGACTATCGACTATCGACTATCGACTATCGACTATCGACTATCGACTATCGACTATCGACTATCGACTATCGACTATCGACTATCGACTATCGACTATCGACTATCGACTATCGACTATCGACTATCGACTATCGACTATCGACTATCGACTATCGACTATCGACTATCGACTATCGACTATCGACTATCGACTATCGACTATCGACTATCGACTATCGACTATCGACTATCGACTATCGACTATCGACTATCGACTATCGACTATCGACTATCGACTATCGACTATCGACTATCGACTATCGACTATCGACTATCGACTATCGACTATCGACTATCGACTATCGACTATCGACTATCGACTATCGACTATCGACTATCGACTATCGACTATCGACTATCGACTATCGACTATCGACTATCGACTATCGACTATCGACTATCGACTATCGACTATCGACTATCGACTATCGACTATCGACTATCGACTATCGACTATCGACTCGACTATCGACTATCGACTATCGACTATCGACTATCGACTATCGACTATCGACTATCGACTATCGACTATCGACTATCGACTATCGACTATCGACTATCGACTATCGACTATCGACTATCGACTATCGACTATCGACTATCGACTATCGACTATCGACTATCGACTATCGACTATCGACTATCGACTATCGACTATCGACTATCGACTATCGACTATCGACTATCGACTATCGACTATCGACTATCGACTATCGACTATCGACTATCGACTATCGACTATCGACTATCGACTATCGACTATCGACTATCGACTATCGACTATCGACTATCGACTATCGACTATCGACTATCGACTATCGACTATCGACTATCGACTATCGACTATCGACTATCGACTATCGACTATCGACTATCGACTATCGACTATCGACTATCGACTATCGACTATCGACTATCGACTATCGACTATCGACTATCGACTATCGACTATCGACTATCGACTATCGACTATCGACTATCGACTACGACTATCGACTATCGACTATCGACTATCGACTATCGACTATCGACTATCGACTATCGACTATCGACTATCGACTATCGACTATCGACTATCGACTATCGACTATCGACTATCGACTATCGACTATCGACTATCGACTATCGACTATCGACTATCGACTATCGACTATCGACTATCGACTATCGACTATCGACTATCGACTATCGACTATCGACTATCGACTATCGACTATCGACTATCGACTATCGACTATCGACTATCGACTATCGACTATCGACTATCGACTATCGACTATCGACTATCGACTATCGACTATCGACTATCGACTATCGACTATCGACTATCGACTATCGACTATCGACTATCGACTATCGACTATCGACTATCGACTATCGACTATCGACTATCGACTATCGACTATCGACTATCGACTATCGACTATCGACTATCGACTATCGACTATCGACTATCGACTATCGACTATCGACTATCGACTATCGACTATCGACTATCGACTATCGACTATCGACTATCGACTATCGACTATCGACTATCGACTATCGACTATCGACTATCGACTATCGACTATCGACTATCGACTATCGACTATCGACTATCGACTATCGACTATCGACTATCGACTATCGACTATCGACTATCGACTATCGACTATCGACTATCGACTATCGACTATCGACTATCGACTATCGACTATCGACTATCGACTATCGACTATCGACTATCGACTATCGACTATCGACTATCGACTATCGACTATCGACTATCGACTATCGACTATCGACTATCGACTATCGACTATCGACTATCGACTATCGACTATCGACTATCGACTATCGACTATCGACTATCGACTATCGACTATCGACTATCGACTATCGACTATCGACTATCGACTATCGACTATCGACTATCGACTATCGACTATCGACTATCGACTATCGACTATCGACTATCGACTATCGACTATCGACTATCGACTATCGACTATCGACTATCGACTATCGACTATCGACTATCGACTATCGACTATCGACTATCGACTATCGACTATCGACTATCGACTATCGACTATCGACTATCGACTATCGACTATCGACTATCGACTATCGACTATCGACTATCGACTATCGACTATCGACTATCGACTATCGACTATCGACTATCGACTATCGACTATCGACTATCGACTATCGACTATCGACTATCGACTATCGACTATCGACTATCGACTATCGACTATCGACTATCGACTATCGACTATCGACTATCGACTATCGACTATCGACTATCGACTATCGACTATCGACTATCGACTATCGACTATCGACTATCGACTATCGACTATCGACTATCGACTATCGACTATCGACTATCGACTATCGACTATCGACTATCGACTATCGACTATCGACTATCGACTATCGACTATCGACTATCGACTATCGACTATCGACTATCGACTATCGACTATCGACTATCGACTATCGACTATCGACTATCGACTATCGACTATCGACTATCGACTATCGACTATCGACTATCGACTATCGACTATCGACTATCGACTATCGACTATCGACTATCGACTATCGACTATCGACTATCGACTATCGACTATCGACTATCGACTATCGACTATCGACTATCGACTATCGACTATCGACTATCGACTATCGACTATCGACTATCGACTATCGACTATCGACTATCGACTATCGACTATCGACTATCGACTATCGACTATCGACTATCGACTATCGACTATCGACTATCGACTATCGACTATCGACTATCGACTATCGACTATCGACTATCGACTATCGACTATCGACTATCGACTATCGACTATCGACTATCGACTATCGACTATCGACTATCGACTATCGACTATCGACTATCGACTATCGACTATCGACTATCGACTATCGACTATCGACTATCGACTATCGACTATCGACTATCGACTATCGACTATCGACTATCGACTATCGACTATCGACTATCGACTATCGACTATCGACTATCGACTATCGACTATCGACTATCGACTATCGACTATCGACTATCGACTATCGACTATCGACTATCGACTATCGACTATCGACTATCGACTATCGACTATCGACTATCGACTATCGACTATCGACTATCGACTATCGACTATCGACTATCGACTATCGACTATCGACTATCGACTATCGACTATCGACTATCGACTATCGACTATCGACTATCGACTATCGACTATCGACTATCGACTATCGACTATCGACTATCGACTATCGACTATCGACTATCGACTATCGACTATCGACTATCGACTATCGACTATCGACTATCGACTATCGACTATCGACTATCGACTATCGACTATCGACTATCGACTATCGACTATCGACTATCGACTATCGACTATCGACTATCGACTATCGACTATCGACTATCGACTATCGACTATCGACTATCGACTATCGACTATCGACTATCGACTATCGACTATCGACTATCGACTATCGACTATCGACTATCGACTATCGACTATCGACTATCGACTATCGACTATCGACTATCGACTATCGACTATCGACTATCGACTATCGACTATCGACTATCGACTATCGACTATCGACTATCGACTATCGACTATCGACTATCGACTATCGACTATCGACTATCGACTATCGACTATCGACTATCGACTATCGACTATCGACTATCGACTATCGACTATCGACTATCGACTATCGACTATCGACTATCGACTATCGACTATCGACTATCGACTATCGACTATCGACTATCGACTATCGACTATCGACTATCGACTATCGACTATCGACTATCGACTATCGACTATCGACTATCGACTATCGACTATCGACTATCGACTATCGACTATCGACTATCGACTATCGACTATCGACTATCGACTATCGACTATCGACTATCGACTATCGACTATCGACTATCGACTATCGACTATCGACTATCGACTATCGACTATCGACTATCGACTATCGACTATCGACTATCGACTATCGACTATCGACTATCGACTATCGACTATCGACTATCGACTATCGACTATCGACTATCGACTATCGACTATCGACTATCGACTATCGACTATCGACTATCGACTATCGACTATCGACTATCGACTATCGACTATCGACTATCGACTATCGACTATCGACTATCGACTATCGACTATCGACTATCGACTATCGACTATCGACTATCGACTATCGACTATCGACTATCGACTATCGACTATCGACTATCGACTATCGACTATCGACTATCGACTATCGACTATCGACTATCGACTATCGACTATCGACTATCGACTATCGACTATCGACTATCGACTATCGACTATCGACTATCGACTATCGACTATCGACTATCGACTATCGACTATCGACTATCGACTATCGACTATCGACTATCGACTATCGACTATCGACTATCGACTATCGACTATCGACTATCGACTATCGACTATCGACTATCGACTATCGACTATCGACTATCGACTATCGACTATCGACTATCGACTATCGACTATCGACTATCGACTATCGACTATCGACTATCGACTATCGACTATCGACTATCGACTATCGACTATCGACTATCGACTATCGACTATCGACTATCGACTATCGACTATCGACTATCGACTATCGACTATCGACTATCGACTATCGACTATCGACTATCGACTATCGACTATCGACTATCGACTATCGACTATCGACTATCGACTATCGACTATCGACTATCGACTATCGACTATCGACTATCGACTATCGACTATCGACTATCGACTATCGACTATCGACTATCGACTATCGACTATCGACTATCGACTATCGACTATCGACTATCGACTATCGACTATCGACTATCGACTATCGACTATCGACTATCGACTATCGACTATCGACTATCGACTATCGACTATCGACTATCGACTATCGACTATCGACTATCGACTATCGACTATCGACTATCGACTATCGACTATCGACTATCGACTATCGACTATCGACTATCGACTATCGACTATCGACTATCGACTATCGACTATCGACTATCGACTATCGACTATCGACTATCGACTATCGACTATCGACTATCGACTATCGACTATCGACTATCGACTATCGACTATCGACTATCGACTATCGACTATCGACTATCGACTATCGACTATCGACTATCGACTATCGACTATCGACTATCGACTATCGACTATCGACTATCGACTATCGACTATCGACTATCGACTATCGACTATCGACTATCGACTATCGACTATCGACTATCGACTATCGACTATCGACTATCGACTATCGACTATCGACTATCGACTATCGACTATCGACTATCGACTATCGACTATCGACTATCGACTATCGACTATCGACTATCGACTATCGACTATCGACTATCGACTATCGACTATCGACTATCGACTATCGACTATCGACTATCGACTATCGACTATCGACTATCGACTATCGACTATCGACTATCGACTATCGACTATCGACTATCGACTATCGACTATCGACTATCGACTATCGACTATCGACTATCGACTATCGACTATCGACTATCGACTATCGACTATCGACTATCGACTATCGACTATCGACTATCGACTATCGACTATCGACTATCGACTATCGACTATCGACTATCGACTATCGACTATCGACTATCGACTATCGACTATCGACTATCGACTATCGACTATCGACTATCGACTATCGACTATCGACTATCGACTATCGACTATCGACTATCGACTATCGACTATCGACTATCGACTATCGACTATCGACTATCGACTATCGACTATCGACTATCGACTATCGACTATCGACTATCGACTATCGACTATCGACTATCGACTATCGACTATCGACTATCGACTATCGACTATCGACTATCGACTATCGACTATCGACTATCGACTATCGACTATCGACTATCGACTATCGACTATCGACTATCGACTATCGACTATCGACTATCGACTATCGACTATCGACTATCGACTATCGACTATCGACTATCGACTATCGACTATCGACTATCGACTATCGACTATCGACTATCGACTATCGACTATCGACTATCGACTATCGACTATCGACTATCGACTATCGACTATCGACTATCGACTATCGACTATCGACTATCGACTATCGACTATCGACTATCGACTATCGACTATCGACTATCGACTATCGACTATCGACTATCGACTATCGACTATCGACTATCGACTATCGACTATCGACTATCGACTATCGACTATCGACTATCGACTATCGACTATCGACTATCGACTATCGACTATCGACTATCGACTATCGACTATCGACTATCGACTATCGACTATCGACTATCGACTATCGACTATCGACTATCGACTATCGACTATCGACTATCGACTATCGACTATCGACTATCGACTATCGACTATCGACTATCGACTATCGACTATCGACTATCGACTATCGACTATCGACTATCGACTATCGACTATCGACTATCGACTATCGACTATCGACTATCGACTATCGACTATCGACTATCGACTATCGACTATCGACTATCGACTATCGACTATCGACTATCGACTATCGACTATCGACTATCGACTATCGACTATCGACTATCGACTATCGACTATCGACTATCGACTATCGACTATCGACTATCGACTATCGACTATCGACTATCGACTATCGACTATCGACTATCGACTATCGACTATCGACTATCGACTATCGACTATCGACTATCGACTATCGACTATCGACTATCGACTATCGACTATCGACTATCGACTATCGACTATCGACTATCGACTATCGACTATCGACTATCGACTATCGACTATCGACTATCGACTATCGACTATCGACTATCGACTATCGACTATCGACTATCGACTATCGACTATCGACTATCGACTATCGACTATCGACTATCGACTATCGACTATCGACTATCGACTATCGACTATCGACTATCGACTATCGACTATCGACTATCGACTATCGACTATCGACTATCGACTATCGACTATCGACTATCGACTATCGACTATCGACTATCGACTATCGACTATCGACTATCGACTATCGACTATCGACTATCGACTATCGACTATCGACTATCGACTATCGACTATCGACTATCGACTATCGACTATCGACTATCGACTATCGACTATCGACTATCGACTATCGACTATCGACTATCGACTATCGACTATCGACTATCGACTATCGACTATCGACTATCGACTATCGACTATCGACTATCGACTATCGACTATCGACTATCGACTATCGACTATCGACTATCGACTATCGACTATCGACTATCGACTATCGACTATCGACTATCGACTATCGACTATCGACTATCGACTATCGACTATCGACTATCGACTATCGACTATCGACTATCGACTATCGACTATCGACTATCGACTATCGACTATCGACTATCGACTATCGACTATCGACTATCGACTATCGACTATCGACTATCGACTATCGACTATCGACTATCGACTATCGACTATCGACTATCGACTATCGACTATCGACTATCGACTATCGACTATCGACTATCGACTATCGACTATCGACTATCGACTATCGACTATCGACTCGACTATCTACTATCTACTCGACTATCGACTATCGACTATCGACTATCGACTATCGACTATCGACTATCGACTATCGACTATCGACTATCGACTATCGACTATCGACTATCGACTATCGACTATCGACTATCGACTATCGACTATCGACTATCGACTATCGACTATCGACTATCGACTATCGACTATCGACTATCGACTATCGACTATCGACTATCGACTATCGACTATCGACTATCGACTATCGACTATCGACTATCGACTATCGACTATCGACTATCGACTATCGACTATCGACTATCGACTATCGACTATCGACTATCGACTATCGACTATCGACTATCGACTATCGACTATCGACTATCGACTATCGACTATCGACTATCGACTATCGACTATCGACTATCGACTATCGACTATCGACTATCGACTATCGACTATCGACTATCGACTATCGACTATCGACTATCGACTATCGACTCGACTATCGACTATCGACTATCGACTATCGACTATCGACTATCGACTATCGACTATCGACTATCGACTATCGACTATCGACTATCGACTATCGACTATCGACTATCGACTATCGACTATCGACTATCGACTATCGACTATCGACTATCGACTATCGACTACGACTATCGACTATCGACTATCGACTATCGACTATCGACTATCGACTATCGACTATCGACTATCGACTATCGACTATCGACTATCGACTATCGACTATCGACTATCGACTATCGACTATCGACTATCGACTATCGACTATCGACTATCGACTATCGACTATCGACTATCGACTATCGACTATCGACTATCGACTATCGACTATCGACTATCGACTATCGACTATCGACTATCGACTATCGACTATCGACTATCGACTATCGACTATCGACTATCGACTATCGACTATCGACTATCGACTATCGACTATCGACTATCGACTATCGACTATCGACTATCGACTATCGACTATCGACTATCGACTATCGACTATCGACTATCGACTATCGACTATCGACTATCGACTATCGACTATCGACTATCGACTATCGACTATCGACTATCGACTATCGACTATCGACTATCGACTATCGACTATCGACTATCGACTATCGACTATCGACTATCGACTATCGACTATCGACTATCGACTATCGACTATCGACTATCGACTATCGACTATCGACTATCGACTATCGACTATCGACTATCGACTATCGACTATCGACTATCGACTATCGACTATCGACTATCGACTATCGACTATCGACTATCGACTATCGACTATCGACTATCGACTATCGACTATCGACTATCGACTATCGACTATCGACTATCGACTATCGACTATCGACTATCGACTATCGACTATCGACTATCGACTATCGACTATCGACTATCGACTATCGACTATCGACTATCGACTATCGACTATCGACTATCGACTATCGACTATCGACTATCGACTATCGACTATCGACTATCGACTATCGACTATCGACTATCGACTATCGACTATCGACTATCGACTATCGACTATCGACTATCGACTATCGACTATCGACTATCGACTATCGACTATCGACTATCGACTATCGACTATCGACTATCGACTATCGACTATCGACTATCGACTATCGACTATCGACTATCGACTATCGACTATCGACTATCGACTATCGACTATCGACTATCGACTATCGACTATCGACTATCGACTATCGACTATCGACTATCGACTATCGACTATCGACTATCGACTATCGACTATCGACTATCGACTATCGACTATCGACTATCGACTATCGACTATCGACTATCGACTATCGACTATCGACTATCGACTATCGACTATCGACTATCGACTATCGACTATCGACTATCGACTATCGACTATCGACTATCGACTATCGACTATCGACTATCGACTATCGACTATCGACTATCGACTATCGACTATCGACTATCGACTATCGACTATCGACTATCGACTATCGACTATCGACTATCGACTATCGACTATCGACTATCGACTATCGACTATCGACTATCGACTATCGACTATCGACTATCGACTATCGACTATCGACTATCGACTATCGACTATCGACTATCGACTATCGACTATCGACTATCGACTATCGACTATCGACTATCGACTATCGACTATCGACTATCGACTATCGACTATCGACTATCGACTATCGACTATCGACTATCGACTATCGACTATCGACTATCGACTATCGACTATCGACTATCGACTATCGACTATCGACTATCGACTATCGACTATCGACTATCGACTATCGACTATCGACTATCGACTATCGACTATCGACTATCGACTATCGACTATCGACTATCGACTATCGACTATCGACTATCGACTATCGACTATCGACTATCGACTATCGACTATCGACTATCGACTATCGACTATCGACTATCGACTATCGACTATCGACTATCGACTATCGACTATCGACTATCGACTATCGACTATCGACTATCGACTATCGACTATCGACTATCGACTATCGACTATCGACTATCGACTATCGACTATCGACTATCGACTATCGACTATCGACTATCGACTATCGACTATCGACTATCGACTATCGACTATCGACTATCGACTATCGACTATCGACTATCGACTATCGACTATCGACTATCGACTATCGACTATCGACTATCGACTATCGACTATCGACTATCGACTATCGACTATCGACTATCGACTATCGACTATCGACTATCGACTATCGACTATCGACTATCGACTATCGACTATCGACTATCGACTATCGACTATCGACTATCGACTATCGACTATCGACTATCGACTATCGACTATCGACTATCGACTATCGACTATCGACTATCGACTATCGACTATCGACTATCGACTATCGACTATCGACTATCGACTATCGACTATCGACTATCGACTATCGACTATCGACTATCGACTATCGACTATCGACTATCGACTATCGACTATCGACTATCGACTATCGACTATCGACTATCGACTATCGACTATCGACTATCGACTATCGACTATCGACTATCGACTATCGACTATCGACTATCGACTATCGACTATCGACTATCGACTATCGACTATCGACTATCGACTATCGACTATCGACTATCGACTATCGACTATCGACTATCGACTATCGACTATCGACTATCGACTATCGACTATCGACTATCGACTATCGACTATCGACTATCGACTATCGACTATCGACTATCGACTATCGACTATCGACTATCGACTATCGACTATCGACTATCGACTATCGACTATCGACTATCGACTATCGACTATCGACTATCGACTATCGACTATCGACTATCGACTATCGACTATCGACTATCGACTATCGACTATCGACTATCGACTATCGACTATCGACTATCGACTATCGACTATCGACTATCGACTATCGACTATCGACTATCGACTATCGACTATCGACTATCGACTATCGACTATCGACTATCGACTATCGACTATCGACTATCGACTATCGACTATCGACTATCGACTATCGACTATCGACTATCGACTATCGACTATCGACTATCGACTATCGACTATCGACTATCGACTATCGACTATCGACTATCGACTATCGACTATCGACTATCGACTATCGACTATCGACTATCGACTATCGACTATCGACTATCGACTATCGACTATCGACTATCGACTATCGACTATCGACTATCGACTATCGACTATCGACTATCGACTATCGACTATCGACTATCGACTATCGACTATCGACTATCGACTATCGACTATCGACTATCGACTATCGACTATCGACTATCGACTATCGACTATCGACTATCGACTATCGACTATCGACTATCGACTATCGACTATCGACTATCGACTATCGACTATCGACTATCGACTATCGACTATCGACTATCGACTATCGACTATCGACTATCGACTATCGACTATCGACTATCGACTATCGACTATCGACTATCGACTATCGACTATCGACTATCGACTATCGACTATCGACTATCGACTATCGACTATCGACTATCGACTATCGACTATCGACTATCGACTATCGACTATCGACTATCGACTATCGACTATCGACTATCGACTATCGACTATCGACTATCGACTATCGACTATCGACTATCGACTATCGACTATCGACTATCGACTATCGACTATCGACTATCGACTATCGACTATCGACTATCGACTATCGACTATCGACTCGACTATCGACTATCGACTATCGACTATCGACTATCGACTATCGACTATCGACTATCGACTCGACTATCGACTATCGACTTCGACTATCGACTCGACTATCGACTATCGACTATCGACTATCGACTATCGACTATCGACTATCGACTATCGACTATCGACTATCGACTATCGACTATCGACTATCGACTATCGACTATCGACTATCGACTATCGACTATCGACTATCGACTATCGACTATCGACTATCGACTATCGACTATCGACTATCGACTATCGACTATCGACTATCGACTATCGACTATCGACTATCGACTATCGACTATCGACTATCGACTATCGACTATCGACTATCGACTATCGACTATCGACTATCGACTATCGACTATCGACTATCGACTATCGACTATCGACTATCGACTATCGACTATCGACTATCGACTATCGACTATCGACTATCGACTCGACTATCGACTATCGACTATCGACTATCGACTATCGACTATCGACTATCGACTATCGACTATCGACTATCGACTATCGACTCGACTATCGACTATCGACTATCGACTCGACTATCGACTATCGACTATCGACTATCGACTATCGACTATCGACTATCGACTATCGACTATCGACTATCGACTATCGACTATCGACTATCGACTATCGACTATCGACTATCGACTATCGACTATCGACTATCGACTATCGACTCGACTATCGACTATCGACTATCGACTATCGACTATCGACTATCGACTATCGACTATCGACTATCGACTATCGACTATCGACTATCGACTATCGACTATCGACTATCGACTATCGACTATCGACTATCGACTATCGACTATCGACTATCGACTATCGACTATCGACTATCGACTATCGACTATCGACTATCGACTATCGACTATCGACTATCGATCGACTATCGACTATCGACTATCGACTATCGACTATCGACTATCGACTATCGACTATCGACTATCGACTATCGACTATCGACTATCGACTATCGACTATCGACTATCGACTATCGACTATCGACTCGACTATCGACTATCGACTATCGACTATCGACTATCGACTATCGACTATCGACTATCGACTATCGACTATCGACTATCGACTATCGACTATCGACTATCGACTATCGACTATCGACTATCGACTATCGACTATCGACTATCGACTATCGACTATCGACTATCGACTATCGACTATCGACTATCGACTATCGACTATCGACTATCGACTATCGACTATCGACTATCGACTATCGACTATCGACTATCGACTATCGACTATCGACTATCGACTATCGACTATCGACTATCGACTATCGACTATCGACTATCGACTATCGACTATCGACTATCGACTATCGACTATCGACTATCGACTATCGACTATCGACTATCGACTATCGACTATCGACTATCGACTATCGACTATCGACTATCGACTATCGACTATCGACTATCGACTATCGACTATCGACTATCGACTATCGACTATCGACTATCGACTATCGACTATCGACTATCGACTATCGACTATCGACTATCGACTATCGACTATCGACTATCGACTATCGACTATCGACTATCGACTATCGACTATCGACTATCGACTATCGACTATCGACTATCGACTATCGACTATCGACTATCGACTATCGACTATCGACTATCGACTATCGACTATCGACTATCGACTATCGACTATCGACTATCGACTATCGACTATCGACTATCGACTATCGACTATCGACTATCGACTATCGACTATCGACTATCGACTATCGACTATCGACTATCGACTATCGACTATCGACTATCGACTATCGACTATCGACTATCGACTATCGACTATCGACTATCGACTATCGACTATCGACTATCGACTATCGACTATCGACTATCGACTATCGACTATCGACTATCGACTATCGACTATCGACTATCGACTATCGACTATCGACTATCGACTATCGACTATCGACTATCGACTATCGACTATCGACTATCGACTATCGACTATCGACTATCGACTATCGACTATCGACTATCGACTATCGACTATCGACTATCGACTATCGACTATCGACTATCGACTATCGACTATCGACTCGACTATCGACTATCGACTATCGACTATCGACTATCGACTATCGACTATCGACTCGACTATCGACTATCGACTATCGACTATCGACTATCGACTATCGACTATCGACTATCGACTATCGACTATCGACTATCGACTATCGACTCGACTATCGACTATCGACTATCGACTATCGACTCGACTATCGACTATCGACTATCGACTCGACTATCGACTATCGACTATCGACTATCGACTATCGACTATCGACTATCGACTATCGACTATCGACTATCGACTATCGACTATCGACTATCGACTATCGACTATCGACTTCGACTATCGACTATCGACTATCGACTATCGACTATCGACTATCGACTATCGACTATCGACTATCGACTATCGACTATCGACTATCGACTATCGACTATCGACTATCGACTATCGACTATCGACTATCGACTATCGACTATCGACTATCGACTATCGACTATCGACTATCGACTATCGACTATCGACTATCGACTATCGACTATCGACTATCGACTATCGACTATCGACTATCGACTATCGACTATCGACTATCGACTATCGACTATCGACTATCGACTATCGACTATCGACTATCGACTATCGACTATCGACTATCGACTATCGACTATCGACTATCGACTATCGACTATCGACTATCGACTATCGACTATCGACTATCGACTATCGACTATCGACTATCGACTATCGACTATCGACTATCGACTATCGACTATCGACTATCGACTATCGACTATCGACTATCGACTATCGACTATCGACTATCGACTATCGACTATCGACTATCGACTATCGACTATCGACTATCGACTATCGACTATCGACTATCGACTATCGACTATCGACTATCGACTATCGACTATCGACTATCGACTATCGACTATCGACTATCGACTATCGACTATCGACTATCGACTATCGACTATCGACTATCGACTATCGACTATCGACTATCGACTATCGACTATCGACTATCGACTATCGACTATCGACTATCGACTATCGACTATCGACTATCGACTATCGACTATCGACTATCGACTATCGACTATCGACTATCGACTATCGACTATCGACTATCGACTATCGACTATCGACTATCGACTATCGACTATCGACTATCGACTATCGACTATCGACTATCGACTATCGACTATCGACTATCGACTATCGACTATCGACTATCGACTCGACTATCGACTATCGACTATCGACTCGACTATCGACTATCGACTATCGACTATCGACTATCGACTATCGACTATCGACTATCGACTATCGACTATCGACTATCGACTATCGACTATCGACTATCGACTATCGACTATCGACTATCGACTCGACTATCGACTATCGACTATCGACTATCGACTCGACTATCGACTATCGACTATCGACTCGACTATCGACTATCGACTATCGACTATCGACTATCGACTATCGACTATCGACTATCGACTATCGACTATCGACTATCGACTATCGACTATCGACTATCGACTATCGACTATCGACTATCGACTATCGACTATCGACTATCGACTATCGACTATCGACTATCGACTATCGACTATCGACTATCGACTATCGACTATCGACTATCGACTATCGACTATCGACTATCGACTATCGACTATCGACTATCGACTATCGACTATCGACTATCGACTATCGACTATCGACTATCGACTATCGACTATCGACTATCGACTATCGACTATCGACTATCGACTATCGACTATCGACTATCGACTATCGACTATCGACTATCGACTATCGACTATCGACTATCGACTATCGACTATCGACTATCGACTATCGACTATCGACTATCGACTATCGACTATCGACTATCGACTATCGACTATCGACTATCGACTATCGACTATCGACTATCGACTATCGACTATCGACTATCGACTATCGACTATCGACTATCGACTATCGACTATCGACTATCGACTATCGACTATCGACTATCGACTATCGACTATCGACTATCGACTATCGACTATCGACTCGACTATCGGCTATCGACTAGACTATCGACTATCGACTCGACTATCGACTATCGACTCGACTATCGACTATCGACTATCGACTATCGACTATCGACTATCGACTATCGACTATCGACTATCGACTATCGACTATCGACTATCGACTATCGACTATCGACTATCGACTATCGACTATCGACTATCGACTATCGACTATCGACTATCGACTATCGACTATCGACTATCGACTATCGACTATCGACTATCGACTATCGACTATCGACTATCGACTATCGACTATCGACTATCGACTATCGACTATCGACTATCGACTATCGACTATCGACTATCGACTATCGACTATCGACTATCGACTATCGACTATCGACTATCGACTATCGACTATCGACTATCGACTATCGACTATCGACTATCGACTATCGACTATCGACTATCGACTATCGACTATCGACTATCGACTATCGACTATCGACTATCGACTATCGACTATCGACTATCGACTATCGACTATCGACTATCGACTATCGACTATCGACTATCGACTATCGACTATCGACTATCGACTATCGACTATCGACTATCGACTATCGACTATCGACTATCGACTATCGACTATCGACTATCGACTATCGACTATCGACTATCGACTATCGACTATCGACTATCGACTATCGACTATCGACTATCGACTATCGACTATCGACTATCGACTATCGACTATCGACTATCGACTATCGACTATCGACTATCGACTACTGACTATCGACTATCGACTATCGACTATCGACTATCGACTATCGACTATCGACTATCGACTATCGACTATCGACTATCGACTATCGACTATCGACTATCGACTATCGACTATCGACTATCGACTATCGACTATCGACTATCGACTATCGACTATCGACTATCGACTATCGACTATCGACTATCGACTATCGACTATCGACTATCGACTATCGACTATCGACTATCGACTATCGACTATCGACTATCGACTATCGACTAGACTATCGACTATCGACTATCGACTATCGACTATCGACTATCGACTATCGACTATCGACTATCGACTATCGACTATCGACTATCGACTATCGACTATCGACTATCGACTATCGACTATCGACTATCGACTATCGACTATCGACTATCGACTATCGACTATCGACTATCGACTATCGACTATCGACTATCGACTATCGACTATCGACTATCGACTATCGACTATCGACTATCGACTATCGACTATCGACTATCGACTATCGACTATCGACTATCGACTATCGACTATCGACTCGACTATCGACTATCGACTATCGACTATCGACTATCGACTATCGACTATCGACTATCGACTATCGACTATCGACTATCGACTATCGACTATCGACTATCGACTATCGACTATCGACTATCGACTATCGACTATCGACTATCGACTATCGACTATCGCCTATCGACTATCGACTATCGACTATCGACTATCGACTATCGACTATCGACTATCGACTATCGACTATCGACTATCGACTATCGACTATCGACTATCGACTATCGACTATCGACTCGACTATCGACTCGACTATCGACTATCGACTATCGACTATCGACTATCGACTATCGACTATCGACTATCGACTATCGACTATCGACTATCGACTATCGACTATCGACTATCGACTATCGACTATCGACTATCGACTATCGACTATCGACTATCGACTATCGACTATCGACTATCGACTATCGACTATCGACTATCGACTATCGACTATCGACTATCGACTATCGACTATCGACTATCGACTATCGACTATCGACTATCGACTATCGACTATCGACTATCGACTATCGACTATCGACTATCGACTATCGACTATCGACTATCGACTATCGACTATCGACTATCGACTATCGACTATCGACTATCGACTATCGACTATCGACTATCGACTATCGACTATCGACTATCGACTATCGACTATCGACTATCGACTATCGACTATCGACTATCGACTATCGACTATCGACTCGACTATCGACTATCGACTCGACTATCGACTATCGACTATCGACTATCGACTATCGACTATCGACTATCGACTATCGACTATCGACTATCGACTATCGACTATCGACTATCGACTATCGACTATCGACTATCGACTATCGACTATCGACTATCGACTATCGACTATCGACTATCGACTATCGACTATCGACTATCGACTATCGACTATCGACTATCGACTATCGACTATCGACTATCGACTATCGACTATCGACTATCGACTATCGACTATCGACTATCGACTATCGACTATCGACTATCGACTCGACTATCGACTATCGACTATCGACTATCGACTATCGACTATCGACTATCGACTATCGACTATCGACTATCGACTATCGACTATCGACTATCGACTATCGACTATCGACTATCGACTATCGACTATCGACTATCGACTATCGACTATCGACTATCGACTCGACTATCGACTCGACTATCGACTATCGACTATCGACTATCGACTATCGACTATCGACTATCGACTATCGACTATCGACTATCGACTATCGACTATCGACTATCGACTATCGACTATCGACTCGACTATCGACTATCGACTCGACTATCGACTATCGACTCGACTATCGACTATCGACTCGACTATCGACTATCGACTATCGACTATCGACTATCGACTATCGACTATCGACTATCGACTATCGACTATCGACTATCGACTATCGACTATCGACTATCGACTATCGACTATCGACTATCGACTATCGACTATCGACTATCGACTATCGACTATCGACTATCGACTCGACTATCGACTCGACTATCGACTATCGACTATCGACTATCGACTATCGACTATCGACTATCGACTATCGACTATCGACTATCGACTATCGACTATCGACTATCGACTATCGACTATCGACTATCGACTATCGACTCGACTATCGACTCGACTATCGACTATCGACTCGACTATCGACTATCGACTCGACTATCGACTATCGACTCGACTATCGACTATCGACTCGACTATCGACTATCGACTATCGACTATCGACTATCGACTCGACTATCGACTATCGACTCGACTATCGACTATCGACTATCGACTATCGACTATCGACTATCGACTATCGACTATCGACTATCGACTATCGACTATCGACTATCGACTATCGACTATCGACTATCGACTATCGACTATCGACTATCGACTATCGACTATCGACTATCGACTATCGACTATCGACTATCGACTATCGACTATCGACTATCGACTATCGACTATCGACTATCGACTATCGACTATCGACTATCGACTATCGACTATCGACTATCGACTATCGACTATCGACTATCGACTATCGACTATCGACTATCGACTATCGACTATCGACTATCGACTATCGACTATCGACTATCGACTATCGACTATCGACTATCGACTCGACTATCGACTATCGACTATCGACTCGACTATCGACTATCGACTATCGACTATCGACTATCGACTATCGACTATCGACTATCGACTATCGACTATCGACTATCGACTCGACTATCGACTATCGACTATCGACTCGACTATCGACTATCGACTATCGACTATCGACTATCGACTATCGACTATCGACTATCGACTATCGACTATCGACTATCGACTATCGACTATCGACTATCGACTATCGACTATCGACTATCGACTATCGACTATCGACTATCGACTATCGACTATCGACTATCGACTATCGACTATCGACTATCGACTATCGACTATCGACTATCGACTATCGACTATCGACTATCGACTATCGACTATCGACTATCGACTATCGACTATCGACTATCGACTATCGACTATCGACTATCGACTATCGACTATCGACTATCGACTATCGACTATCGACTATCGACTATCGACTATCGACTATCGACTATCGA
>OW121815.1:41378042-41400043 GCA_933228935.1 Pemphredon lugubris | reverse complement strand
CTATCGACTATCGACTATCGACTCGACTATCGACTCGACTATCGACTCGACTATCGACTCTACTCGACTATCGACTCTACTCGACTATCGACTCGACTATCGACTCGACTATCGACTCGACTATCGACTCGACTCGACTATCGACTCGACTATCGACTCGACTATCGACTCGACTCGACTATCGACTCGACTATCGACTATCGACTATCGACTATCGACTATCGACTATCGACTATCGACTATCGACTATCGACTATCGACTATCGACTATCGACTATCGACTATCGACTATCGACTATCGACTATCGACTATCGACTATCGACTATCGACTATCGACTATCGACTATCGACTCCACTATCGACTATCGACTATCGACTATCGACTATCGACTATCGACTATCGACTATCGACTATCGACTATCGACTATCGACTATCGACTATCGACTATCGACTATCGACTATCGACTCGACTATCGACTATCGACTATCGACTATCGACTCGACTATCGACTCGACATCGACTATCGACTCGACTATCGACTCGACTCGACTATCGACTCGACTATCGACTCGACTATCGACTATCGACTATCGACTATCGACTATCGACTATCGACTATCGACTATCGACTATCGACTATCGACTATCGACTATCGACTATCGACTATCGACTATCGACTATCGACTATCGACTATCGACTATCGACTATCGACTATCGACTATCGACTATCGACTATCGACTATCGACTATCGACTATCGACTATCGACTATCGACTATCGACTATCGACTATCGACTATCGACTATCGACTATCGACTATCGACTATCGACTATCGACTATCGACTATCGACTATCGACTATCGACTATCGACTATCGACTATCGACTATCGACTATCGACTCGACTCGACTATCGACTATCGACTATCTACTATCGACTATCGACTATCGACTATCGACTATCGACTATCGACTATCGACTATCGACTATCGACTATCGACTATCGACTATCGACTCGACTATCGACTCGACTATCGACTCGACTATCGACTCTACTCGACTATCGACTCTACTCGACTATCGACTCGACTATCGACTCGACTATCGACTCGACTATCGACTCGACTCGACTATCGACTCGACTATCGACTCGACTCGACTATCGACTCGACTATCGACTCGACTATCGACTATCGACTATCGACTATCGACTATCGACTATCGACTATCGACTATCGACTATCGACTATCGACTATCGACTATCGACTATCGACTATCGACTATCGACTATCGACTATCGACTATCGACTATCGACTATCGACTATCGACTATCGACTATCGACTATCGACTATCGACTATCGACTCCACTATCGACTATCGACTATCGACTATCGACTATCGACTATCGACTATCGACTATCGACTATCGACTATCGACTATCGACTATCGACTATCGACTATCGACTATCGACTCGACTATCGACTATCGACTATCGACTATCGACTCTACTATCGACTCGACATCGACTATCGACTCGACTATCGACTCGACTCGACTATCGACTCGACTATCGACTCGACTATCGACTATCGACTATCGACTATCGACTATCGACTATCGACTATCGACTATCGACTATCGACTATCGACTATCGACTATCGACTATCGACTATCGACTATCGACTATCGACTATCGACTATCGACTATCGACTATCGACTATCGACTATCGACTATCGACTATCGACTATCGACTATCGACTATCGACTATCGACTATCGACTATCGACTATCGACTATCGACTATCGACTATCGACTATCGACTATCGACTATCGACTATCGACTATCGACTCGACTATCGACTCGACTATCGACTATCGACTCGACTCGACTATCGACTATCGACTATCGACTATCGACTATCGACTATCGACTATCGACTATCGACTATCGACTATCGACTATCGACTATCGACTATCGACTATCGACTATCGACTATCGACTATCGACTATCGACTATCGACTATCGACTATCGACTATCGACTATCGACTATCGACTATCGACTATCGACTATCGACTATCGACTATCGACTATCGACTATCGACTATCGACTATCGACTATCGACTATCGACTATCGACTATCGACTATCGACTATCGACTATCGACTATCGACTATCGACTATCGACTATCGACTATCGACTATCGACTATCGACTATCGACTATCGACTATCGACTATCGACTATCGACTATCGACTATCGACTATCGACTATCGACTATCGACTATCGACTCGACTATCGACTCGACTATCGACTATCGACTCGACTCGACTATCGACTATCGACTATCGACTATCGACTATCGACTATCGACTATCGACTATCGACTATCGACTATCGACTATCGACTATCGACTATCGACTATCGACTATCGACTATCGAGTATCGACTATCGACTATCGACTATCGACTATCGACTATCGACTCGACTATCGACTCGCCTCGACTATCGACTCGACTATCGACTCGACTATCGACTCGACTCGACTATCGACTCGACTATCGACTCTACTCGACTATCGACTCTACTCGACTATCGACTCGACTATCGACTCGACTATCGACTCGACTCGACTATCGACTCGACTATCGACTATCGAATATCGACTATCGACTATCGACTATCGACTATCGACTATCGACTATCGACTATCGACTATCGACTATCGACTATCGACTATCGACTATCGACTATCGACTATCGACTATCGACTATCGACTATCGACTATCGACTATCGACTATCGACTATCGACTATCGACTATCGACTATCGACTATCGACTATCGACTATCGACTATCGACTATCGACTATCGACTATCGACTATCGACTATCGACTATCGACTATCGACTATCGACTATCGACTATCGACTATCGACTATCGACTATCGACTATCGACTATCGACTATCGACTATCGACTATCGACTATCGACTATCGACTATCGACTATCGACTATCGACTATCGACTATCGACTATCGACTATCGACTATCGACTATCGACTATCGACTATCGACTATCGACTCGACTCGACTATCGACTATCGACTATCGACTATCGACTATCGACTATCGACTATCGACTATCGACTATCGACTATCGACTATCGACTATCGATTATCGACTATCGACTATCGACTATCGACTATCGACTATCGACTATCGACTATCGACTATCGACTATCGACTATCGACTATCGACTATCGACTATCGACTATCGACTATCGACTATCGACTATCGACTATCGACTATCGACTATCGACTATCGACTATCGACTATCGACTATCGACTATCGACTATCGACTATCGACTATCGACTATCGACTATCGACTATCGACTATCGACTATCGACTATCGACTATCGACTATCGACTATCGACTATCGACTATCGACTATCGACTATCGACTATCGACTCGACTCGACTATCGACTATCGACTATCGACTATCGACTATCGACTATCGACTATCGACTATCGACTATCGACTATCGACTATCGACTATCGACTATCGACTATCGACTATCGACTATCGACTATCGACTATCGACTATCGACTATCGACTATCGACTATCGACTATCGACTATCGACTATCGACTATCGACTATCGACTATCGACTATCGACTATCGACTATCGACTATCGACTATCGACTATCGACTATCGACTATCGACTATCGACTATCGACTATCGACTATCGACTATCGACTATCGACTATCGACTATCGACTATCGACTATCGACTATCGACTATCGACTATCGACTATCGACTATCGACTATCGACTATCGACTATCGACTATCGACTATCGACTATCGACTATCGACTATCGACTATCGACTATCGACTATCGACTATCGACTATCGACTATCGACTCGACTCGACTATCGACTATCGACTATCGACTATCGACTATCGACTATCGACTATCGACTATCGACTATCGACTATCGACTATCGACTATCGACTATCGACTATCGACTATCGACTATCGACTCGACTATCGACTCGACTATCGACTCGACTATCGACTCTACTCGACTATCTACTCTACTCGACTATCGACTCGACTATCGACTCGACTATCGACTCGACTATCGACTCGACTCGACTATCGACTCGACTATCGACTCGACTCGACTATCGACTCGACTATCGACTCGACTATCGACTATCGACTATCGACTATCGACTATCGACTATCGACTATCGACTATCGACTATCGACTATCGACTATCGACTATCGACTATCGACTATCGACTATCGACTATCGACTATCGACTATCGACTATCGACTATCGACTATCGACTATCGACTATCGACTATCGACTATCGACTATCGACTATCGACTATCGACTATCGACTATCGACTATCGACTATCGACTATCGACTATCGACTATCGACTATCGACTATCGACTATCGACTATCGACTATCGACTATCGACTATCGACTATCGACTATCGACTATCGACTATCGACTATCGACTATCGACTATCGACTATCGACTATCGACTATCGACTATCGACTATCGACTATCGACTATCGACTATCGACTATCGACTATCGACTATCGACTATCGACTATCGACTATCGACTATCGACTATCGACTATCGACTATCGACTATCGACTATCGACTATCGACTATCGACTATCGACTATCGACTATCGACTATCGACTATCGACTATCGACTATCGACTATCGACTATCGACTATCGACTATCGACTATCGACTATCGACTATCGACTATCGACTATCGACTATCGACTATCGACTATCGACTATCGACTATCGACTATCGACTATCGACTATCGACTATCGACTATCGACTATCGACTATCGACTATCGACTATCGACTATCGACTATCGACTATCGACTATCGACTATCGACTATCGACTATCGACTATCGACTATCGACTATCGAGTATCGACTATCGACTATCGACTATCGACTATCGACTATCGACTCGACTATCGACTCGCCTCGACTATCGACTCGACTATCGACTCGACTATCGACTCGACTCGACTATCGACTCGACTATCGACTCTACTCGACTATCGACTCTACTCGACTATCGACTCGACTATCGACTCGACTATCGACTCGACTCGACTATCGACTCGACTATCGACTATCGACTATCGACTATCGACTATCGACTATCGACTATCGACTATCGACTATCGACTATCGACTATCGACTATCGACTATCGACTATCGACTATCGACTATCGACTATCGACTATCGACTATCGACTATCGACTATCGACTATCGACTATCGACTATCGACTATCGACTATCGACTATCGACTATCGACTATCGACTATCGACTATCGACTATCGACTATCGACTATCGACTATCGACTATCGACTATCGACTATCGACTATCGACTATCGACTATCGACTATCGACTATCGACTATCGACTATCGACTATCGACTATCGACTATCGACTATCGACTATCGACTATCGACTCGACTCGACTATCGACTATCGACTATCGACTATCGACTATCGACTATCGACTATCGACTATCGACTATCGACTATCGACTATCGACTATCGACTATCGACTATCGACTCGACTATCGACTCGACTATCGACTCTACTATCGACTCTACTCGACTATCGACTCTACTCGACTATCGACTCGACTATCGACTCGACTATCGACTCGACTATCGACTCGACTCGACTATCGACTCGACTATCGACTCGACTATCGACTCGACTCGACTATCGACTCGACTATCGACTATCGACTATCGACTATCGACTATCGACTATCGACTATCGACTATCGACTATCGACTATCGACTATCGACTATCGACTATCGACTATCGACTATCGACTATCGACTATCGACTATCGACTATCGACTATCGACTATCGACTATCGACTATCGACTCCACTATCGACTATCGACTATCGACTATCGACTATCGACTATCGACTATCGACTATCGACTATCGACTATCGACTATCGACTATCGACTATCGACTATCGACTATCGACTCGACTATCGACTATCGACTATCGACTATCGACTCGACTATCGACTCGACATCGACTATCGACTCGACTATCGACTCGACTCGACTATCGACTCGACTATCGACTCGACTATCGACTATCGACTATCGACTATCGACTATCGACTATCGACTATCGACTATCGACTATCGACTATCGACTATCGACTATCGACTATCGACTATCGACTATCGACTATCGACTATCGACTATCGACTATCGACTATCGACTATCGACTATCGACTATCGACTATCGACTATCGACTATCGACTATCGACTATCGACTATCGACTATCGACTATCGACTATCGACTATCGACTATCGACTATCGACTATCGACTATCGACTATCGACTATCGACTATCGACTCGACTATCGACTCGACTATCGACTATCGACTCGACTCGACTATCGACTATCGACTATCGACTATCGACTATCGACTATCGACTATCGACTATCGACTATCGACTATCGACTCGACTATCGACTCGACTATCGACTATCGACTCGACTCGACTATCGACTATCGACTATCGACTATCGACTATCGACTATCGACTATCGACTATCGACTATCGACTATCGACTATCGACTATCGACTATCGACTATCGACTATCGACTATCGACTATCGACTATCGACTATCGACTATCGACTATCGACTATCGACTATCGACTATCGACTATCGACTATCGACTATCGACTATCGACTATCGACTATCGACTATCGACTATCGACTATCGACTATCGACTATCGACTATCGACTATCGACTATCGACTATCGACTATCGACTATCGACTATCGACTATCGACTATCGACTATCGACTATCGACTATCGACTATCGACTATCGACTCGACTATCGACTCGACTATCGACTATCGACTCGACTCGACTATCGACTATCGACTATCGACTATCGACTATCGACTATCGACTATCGACTATCGACTATCGACTATCGACTATCGACTATCGACTATCGACTATCGACTATCGACTATCGAGTATCGACTATCGACTATCGACTATCGACTATCGACTATCGAATCGACTATCGAATCGCCTCGACTATCGACTCGACTATCGACTCGACTATCGACTCGACTCGACTATCGACTCGACTATCGACTCTACTCGACTATCGACTCGACTATCGACTCGACTATCGACTCGACTATCGACTCGACTCGACTATCGACTCGACTCGACTATCGACTCGACTATCGACTATCGACTATCGACTATCGACTATCGACTATCGACTATCGACTATCGACTATCGACTATCGACTATCGACTATCGACTATCGACTATCGACTATCGACTATCGACTATCGACTATCGACTATCGACTATCGACTATCGACTATCGACTATCGACTATCGACTATCGACTATCGACTATCGACTATCGACTATCGACTATCGACTATCGACTATCGACTATCGACTATCGACTATCGACTATCGACTATCGACTATCGACTATCGACTATCGACTATCGACTATCGACTATCGACTATCGACTATCGACTATCGACTATCGACTATCGACTATCGACTATCGACTATCGACTATCGACTATCGACTATCGACTATCGACTATCGACTATCGACTATCGACTATCGACTATCGACTATCGACTATCGACTATCGACTATCGACTATCGACTATCGACTATCGACTATCGACTATCGACTATCGACTATCGACTATCGACTATCGACTATCGACTATCGACTATCGACTATCGACTATCGACTATCGACTATCGACTATCGACTATCGACTATCGACTATCGACTATCGACTCGACTATCGACTCTACTCGACTATCGACTCTACTCGACTATCGACTCGACTATCGACTCGACTATCGACTCGACTATCGACTCGACTCGACTATCGACTCGACTATCGACTCGACTCGACTATCGACTCGACTATCGACTCGACTATCGACTATCGACTATCGACTATCGACTATCGACTATCGACTATCGACTATCGACTATCGACTATCGACTCGACTATCGACTCGACTATCGACTCGACTATCGACTCGACTATCGACTCTACTCGACTATCGACTCTACTCGACTATCGACTCGACTATCGACTCGACTATCGACTCGACTATCGACTCGACTCGACTATCGACTCGACTATCGACTCGACTCGACTATCGACTCGACTATCGACTCGACTATCGACTATCGACTATCGACTATCGACTATCGACTCGACTATCGACTCGCCTCGACTATCGACTCGACTATCGACTCGACTATCGACTCGACTCGACTATCGACTCGACTATCTACTCTACTCGACTATCGACTCTACTCGACTATCGACTCGACTATCGACTCGACTATCGACTCGACTCGACTATCGACTCGACTATCGACTATCGACTATCGACTATCGACTATCGACTATCGACTATCGACTATCGACTATCGACTATCGACTATCGACTATCGACTATCGACTATCGACTATCGACTATCGACTATCGACTATCGACTATCGACTATCGACTATCGACTATCGACTATCGACTATCGACTATCGACTATCGACTATCGACTATCGACTATCGACTATCGACTATCGACTATCGACTATCGACTATCGACTATCGACTATCGACTATCGACTATCGACTATCGACTATCGACTATCGACTATCGACTATCGACTATCGACTATCGACTATCGACTATCGACTATCGACTATCGACTCGACTCGACTATCGACTATCGACTATCGACTATCGACTATCGACTATCGACTATCGACTATCGACTATCGACTATCGACTATCGACTATCGACTATCGACTATCGACTATCGACTATCGACTATCGACTATCGACTATCGACTATCGACTATCGACTATCGACTATCGACTATCGACTATCGACTATCGACTATCGACTATCGACTATCGACTATCGACTATCGACTATCGACTATCGACTATCGACTATCGACTATCGACTATCGACTATCGACTATCGACTATCGACTATCGACTATCGACTATCGACTATCGACTATCGACTATCGACTATCGACTATCGACTATCGACTATCGACTATCGACTATCGACTATCGACTATCGACTATCGACTATCGACTATCGACTATCGACTATCGACTCGACTCGACTATCGACTATCGACTATCGACTATCGACTATCGACTATCGACTATCGACTATCGACTATCGACTATCGACTATCGACTATCGACTCGACTATCGACTCGACTATCGACTCGACTATCGACTCTACTCGACTATCGACTCTACTCGACTATCGACTCGACTATCGACTCGACTATCGACTCGACTATCGACTCGACTCGACTATCGACTCGACTATCGACTCGACTCGACTATCGACTCGACTATCGACTCGACTATCGACTATCGACTATCGACTATCGACTATCGACTATCGACTATCGACTATCGACTATCGACTATCGACTATCGACTATCGACTATCGACTATCGACTATCGACTATCGACTATCGACTATCGACTATCGACTATCGACTATCGACTATCGACTATCGACTATCGACTATCGACTATCGACTATCGACTATCGACTATCGACTATCGACTATCGACTATCGACTATCGACTATCGACTATCGACTATCGACTATCGACTATCGACTATCGACTATCGACTATCGACTATCGACTATCGACTATCGACTATCGACTATCGACTATCGACTATCGACTATCGACTATCGACTATCGACTATCGACTATCGACTATCGACTATCGAATATCGACTATCGACTATCGACTATCGACTATCGAGTATCGACTATCGACTATCGACTATCGACTATCGACTATCGACTCGCCTCGACTATCGACTCGACTATCGACTCGACTATCGACTCGACTCGACTATCGACTCGACTATCGACTCTACTCGACTATCGACTCTACTCGACTATCGACTCGACTATCGACTCGACTATCGACTCGACTCGACTATCGACTCGACTATCGACTATCGACTATCGACTATCGACTATCGACTATCGACTATCGACTATCGACTATCGACTATCGACTATCGACTATCGACTATCGACTATCGACTATCGACTATCGACTATCGACTATCGACTATCGACTATCGACTATCGACTATCGACTATCGACTATCGACTATCGACTATCGACTATCGACTATCGACTATCGACTATCGACTATCGACTATCGACTATCGACTATCGACTATCGACTATCGACTATCGACTATCGACTATCGACTATCGACTATCGACTATCGACTATCGACTATCGACTATCGACTATCGACTCGACTCGACTATCGACTATCGACTATCGACTATCGACTATCGACTATCGACTATCGACTATCGACTATCGACTATCGACTATCGACTATCGACTATCGACTATCGACTATCGACTATCGACTATCGACTATCGACTATCGACTATCGACTATCGACTATCGACTATCGACTATCGACTATCGACTATCGACTATCGACTATCGACTATCGACTATCGACTATCGACTATCGACTATCGACTATCGACTATCGACTATCGACTATCGACTCGACTATCGACTCGACTATCGACTCTACTCGACTATCGACTCTACTCGACTATCGACTCGACTATCGACTCGACTATCGACTCGACTATCGACTCGACTCGACTATCGACTCGACTATCGACTCGACTCGACTATCGACTCGACTATCGACTCGACTATCGACTATCGACTATCGACTATCGACTATCGACTATCGACTATCGACTATCGACTATCGACTATCGACTATCGACTATCGACTATCGACTATCGACTATCGACTATCGACTATCGACTATCGACTATCGACTATCGACTATCGACTATCGACTATCGACTATCGACTATCGACTATCGACTATCGACTATCGACTATCGACTATCGACTATCGACTATCGACTATCGACTATCGACTATCGACTATCGACTATCGACTATCGACTATCGACTATCGACTATCGACTATCGACTATCGACTATCGACTATCGACTATCGACTATCGACTATCGACTATCGACTATCGACTATCGACTATCGACTATCGACTATCGACTATCGACTATCGACTATCGACTATCGACTATCGACTATCGACTATCGACTATCGACTATCGACTATCGACTATCGACTATCGACTATCGACTATCGACTATCGACTATCGACTCGACTATCGACTCTACTCGACTATCGACTCTACTCGACTATCGACTCTACTCGACTATCGACTCGACTATCGACTCGACTATCGACTCGACTATCGACTCGACTCGACTATCGACTCGACTATCGACTCGACTCGACTATCGACTCGACTATCGACTCGACTATCGACTATCGACTATCGACTATCGACTATCGACTATCGACTATCGACTATCGACTATCGACTATCGACTATCGACTATCGACTATCGACTATCGACTATCGACTATCGACTATCGACTATCGACTATCGACTATCGACTATCGACTATCGACTATCGACTATCGACTATCGACTATCGACTATCGACTATCGACTATCGACTATCGACTATCGACTATCGACTATCGACTATCGACTATCGACTATCGACTATCGACTATCGACTATCGACTATCGACTATCGACTATCGACTATCGACTATCGACTATCGACTATCGACTATCGACTATCGACTATCGACTATCGACTATCGACTATCGACTATCGACTATCGACTATCGACTATCGACTATCGACTATCGACTCGACTCGACTATCGACTATCGACTATCGACTATCGACTATCGACTATCGACTATCGACTATCGACTATCGACTATCGACTATCGACTATCGACTATCGACTATCGACTATCGACTATCGACTATCGACTATCGACTATCGACTATCGACTATCGACTATCGACTATCGACTATCGACTATCGACTATCGACTATCGACTATCGACTATCGACTATCGACTATCGACTATCGACTATCGACTATCGACTATCGACTATCGACTATCGACTATCGACTATCGACTATCGACTATCGACTCGACTATCGACTCGACTATCGACTCTACTCGACTATCGACTCTACTCGACTATCGACTCGACTATCGACTCGACTATCGACTCGACTATCGACTCGACTCGACTATCGACTCGACTATCGACTCGACTCGACTATCGACTCGACTATCGACTCGACTATCGACTATCGACTATCGACTATCGACTATCGACTATCGACTATCGACTATCGACTATCGACTATCGACTATCGACTATCGACTATCGACTATCGACTATCGACTATCGACTATCGACTATCGACTATCGACTATCGACTATCGACTATCGACTATCGACTATCGACTATCGACTATCGACTATCGACTATCGACTATCGACTATCGACTATCGACTATCGACTATCGACTATCGACTATCGACTATCGACTATCGACTATCGACTATCGACTATCGACTATCGACTATCGACTATCGACTATCGACTATCGACTATCGACTATCGACTATCGACTATCGACTATCGACTATCGACTATCGACTATCGACTATCGACTATCGACTATCGACTATCGACTATCGACTATCGACTATCGACTATCGACTATCGACTATCGACTATCGACTATCGACTATCGACTATCGACTATCGACTATCGACTATCGACTCGACTATCGACTCTACTCGACTATCGACTCTACTCGACTATCGACTCTACTCGACTATCGACTCGACTATCGACTCGACTATCGACTCGACTATCGACTCGACTCGACTATCGACTCGACTATCGACTCGACTCGACTATCGACTCGACTATCGACTCGACTATCGACTATCGACTATCGACTATCGACTATCGACTATCGACTATCGACTATCGACTATCGACTATCGACTATCGACTATCGACTCGACTATCGACTCGACTATCGACTCGACTATCGACTCGACTATCGACTCTACTCGACTATCGACTCTACTCGACTATCGACTCTACTCGACTATCGACTCGACTATCGACTCGACTATCGACTCGACTATCGACTCGACTCGACTATCGACTCGACTATCGACTCGACTCGACTATCGACTCGACTATCGACTCGACTATCGACTATCGACTATCGACTATCGACTATCGACTCGACTATCGACTCGCCTCGACTATCGACTCGACTATCGACTCGACTATCGACTCGACTCGACTATCGACTCGACTATCGACTCTACTCGACTATCGACTCTACTCGACTATCGACTCGACTATCGACTCGACTATCGACTCGACTCGACTATCGACTCGACTATCGACTATCGACTATCGACTATCGACTATCGACTATCGACTATCGACTATCGACTATCGACTATCGACTATCGACTATCGACTATCGACTATCGACTATCGACTATCGACTATCGACTATCGACTATCGACTATCGACTATCGACTATCGACTATCGACTATCGACTATCGACTATCGACTATCGACTATCGACTATCGACTATCGACTATCGACTATCGACTATCGACTATCGACTATCGACTATCGACTATCGACTATCGACTATCGACTATCGACTATCGACTATCGACTATCGACTATCGACTATCGACTCGACTCGACTATCGACTATCGACTATCGACTATCGACTATCGACTATCGACTATCGACTATCGACTATCGACTATCGACTATCGACTATCGACTATCGACTATCGACTATCGACTATCGACTATCGACTATCGACTATCGACTATCGACTATCGACTATCGACTATCGACTATCGACTATCGACTATCGACTATCGACTATCGACTATCGACTATCGACTATCGACTATCGACTATCGACTATCGACTATCGACTATCTACTATCGACTATCGACTATCGACTATCGACTATCGACTATCGACTATCGACTATCGACTATCGACTATCGACTATCGACTATCGACTATCGACTATCGACTATCGACTATCGACTATCGACTATCGACTATCGACTATCGACTATCGACTATCGACTATCGACTATCGACTATCGACTATCGACTATCGACTATCGACTATCGACTATCGACTATCGACTCGACTCGACTATCGACTATCGACTATCGACTATCGACTATCGACTATCGACTATCGACTATCGACTATCGACTATCGACTCGACTATCGACTCGACTATCGACTCGACTATCGACTCTACTCGACTATCGACTCTACTCGACTATCGACTCGACTATCGACTCGACTATCGACTCGACTATCGACTCGACTCGACTATCGACTCGACTATCGACTCGACTCGACTATCGACTCGACTATCGACTCGACTATCGACTATCGACTATCGACTATCGACTATCGACTATCGACTATCGACTATCGACTATCGACTATCGACTATCGACTATCGACTATCGACTATCGACTATCGACTATCGACTATCGACTATCGACTATCGACTATCGACTATCGACTATCGACTATCGACTATCGACTATCGACTATCGACTATCGACTATCGACTATCGACTATCGACTATCGACTATCGACTATCGACTATCGACTATCGACTATCGACTATCGACTATCGACTATCGACTATCGACTATCGACTATCGACTATCGACTATCGACTATCGACTATCGACTATCGACTATCGACTATCGACTATCGACTATCGACTATCGACTATCGACTATCGACTATCGACTATCGACTATCGACTATCGACTATCGACTATCGACTATCGACTATCGACTATCGAATATCGACTATCGACTATCGACTATCGACTATCGACTATCGACTATCGACTATCGACTATCGACTATCGACTATCGACTCGCCTCGACTATCGACTCGACTATCGACTCTACTATCGACTCGACTCGACTATCGACTCGACTATCGACTCTACTCGACTATCGACTCTACTCGACTATCGACTCGACTATCGACTCGACTATCGACTCGACTCGACTATCGACTCGACTATCGACTATCGACTATCGACTATCGACTATCGACTATCGACTATCGACTATCGACTATCGACTATCGACTATCGACTATCGACTATCGACTATCGACTATCGACTATCGACTATCGACTATCGACTATCGACTATCGACTATCGACTATCGACTATCGACTATCGACTATCGACTATCGACTATCGACTATCGACTATCGACTATCGACTATCGACTATCGACTATCGACTATCGACTATCGACTATCGACTATCGACTATCGACTATCGACTATCGACTATCGACTATCGACTATCGACTATCGACTCGACTCGACTATCGACTATCGACTCGACTCGACTATCGACTATCGACTATCGACTATCGACTATCGACTATCGACTATCGACTATCGACTATCGACTATCGACTATCGACTATCGACTATCGACTATCGACTATCGACTATCGACTATCGACTATCGACTATCGACTATCGACTATCGACTATCGACTATCGACTATCGACTATCGACTATCGACTATCGACTATCGACTATCGACTATCGACTATCGACTATCGACTATCGACTATCGACTATCGACTATCGACTCGACTATCGACTCGACTATCGACTATCGACTCGACTATCGACTCGACTATCGACTCTACTCGACTATCGACTCTACTCGACTATCGACTCGACTATCGACTCGACTATCGACTCGACTATCGACTCGACTCGACTATCGACTCGACTATCGACTCGACTCGACTATCGACTCGACTATCGACTCGACTATCGACTATCGACTATCGACTATCGACTATCGACTATCGACTATCGACTATCGACTATCGACTATCGACTATCGACTATCGACTATCGACTATCGACTATCGACTATCGACTATCGACTATCGACTATCGACTATCGACTATCGACTATCGACTATCGACTATCGACTATCGACTATCGACTATCGACTATCGACTATCGACTATCGACTATCGACTATCGACTATCGACTATCGACTATCGACTATCGACTATCGACTATCGACTATCGACTATCGACTATCGACTATCGACTATCGACTATCGACTATCGACTATCGACTATCGACTATCGACTATCGACTATCGACTATCGACTATCGACTATCGACTATCGACTATCGACTATCGACTATCGACTATCGACTATCGACTATCGACTATCGACTATCGACTATCGACTATCGACTATCGACTATCGACTATCGACTCGACTATCGACTCGCCTCGACTATCGACTCGACTATCGACTCGACTATCGACTCGACTATCGACTCTACTCGACTATCGACTCTACTCGACTATCGACTCGACTATCGACTCGACTATCGACTCGACTCGACTATCGACTCGACTATCGACTATCGACTATCGACTATCGACTATCGACTATCGACTATCGACTATCGACTATCGACTATCGACTATCGACTATCGACTATCGACTATCGACTATCGACTATCGACTATCGACTATCGACTATCGACTATCGACTATCGACTATCGACTATCGACTATCGACTATCGACTATCGACTATCGACTATCGACTATCGACTATCGACTATCGACTATCGACTATCGACTATCGACTATCGACTATCGACTATCGACTATCGACTATCGACTATCGACTATCGACTATCGACTCGACTCGACTATCGACTATCGACTATCGACTATCGACTATCGACTATCGACTATCGACTATCGACTATCGACTATCGACTATCGACTATCGACTATCGACTATCGACTATCGACTATCGACTATCGACTATCGACTATCGACTATCGACTATCGACTATCGACTATCGACTATCGACTATCGACTATCGACTATCGACTATCGACTATCGACTATCGACTATCGACTATCGACTATCGACTATCGACTATCGACTATCGACTATCGACTATCGACTATCGACTATCGACTATCGACTATCGACTATCGACTATCGACTATCGACTATCGACTCGACTCGACTATCGACTATCGACTATCGACTATCGACTATCGACTATCGACTATCGACTATCGACTATCGACTATCGACTATCGACTATCGACTATCGACTATCGACTATCGACTATCGACTATCGACTATCGACTATCGACTATCGACTATCGACTATCGACTATCGACTATCGACTATCGACTATCGACTCGACTCGACTATCGACTATCGACTATCGACTATCGACTATCGACTATCGACTATCGACTATCGACTATCGACTATCGACTATCGACTCGACTATCGACTCGACTATCGACTCGACTATCGACTCTACTCGACTATCGACTCTACTCGACTATCGACTCGACTATCGACTCGACTATCGACTCGACTATCGACTCGACTCGACTATCGACTCGACTATCGACTCGACTCGACTATCGACTCGACTATCGACTCGACTATCGACTATCGACTATCGACTATCGACTATCGACTATCGACTATCGACTATCGACTATCGACTATCGACTATCGACTATCGACTATCGACTATCGACTATCGACTATCGACTATCGACTATCGACTATCGACTATCGACTATCGACTATCGACTATCGACTATCGACTATCGACTATCGACTATCGACTATCGACTATCGACTATCGACTATCGACTATCGACTATCGACTATCGACTATCGACTATCGACTATCGACTATCGACTATCGACTATCGACTATCGACTATCGACTATCGACTATCGACTATCGACTATCGACTATCGACTATCGACTATCGACTATCGACTATCGACTATCGACTATCGACTATCGACTATCGACTATCGACTATCGACTATCGACTATCGAATATCGACTATCGACTATCGACTATCGACTATCGAGTATCGACTATCGACTATCGACTATCGACTATCGACTATCGACTCGCCTCGACTATCGACTCGACTATCGACTCGACTATCGACTCGACTCGACTATCGACTCGACTATCGACTCTACTCGACTATCGACTCTACTCGAATATCGACTCGACTATCGACTCGACTATCGACTCGACTCGACTATCGACTCGACTATCGACTATCGACTATCGACTATCGACTATCGACTATCGACTATCGACTATCGACTATCGACTATCGACTATCGACTATCGACTATCGACTATCGACTATCGACTATCGACTATCGACTATCGACTATCGACTATCGACTATCGACTATCGACTATCGACTATCGACTATCGACTATCGACTATCGACTATCGACTATCGACTATCGACTATCGACTATCGACTATCGACTATCGACTATCGACTATCGACTATCGACTATCGACTATCGACTATCGACTATCGACTATCGACTATCGACTATCGACTATCGACTATCGACTATCGACTATCGACTATCGACTCGACTCGACTATCGACTATCGACTATCGACTATCGACTATCGACTATCGACTATCGACTATCGACTATCGACTATCGACTATCGACTATCGACTATCGACTATCGACTATCGACTATCGACTATCGACTATCGACTATCGACTATCGACTATCGACTATCGACTATCGACTATCGACTATCGACTATCGACTATCGACTATCGACTATCGACTATCGACTATCGACTATCGACTATCGACTATCGACTATCGACTATCGACTATCGACTATCGACTCGACTATCGACTCGACTATCGACTCTACTCGACTATCGACTCTACTCGACTATCGACTCGACTATCGACTCGACTATCGACTCGACTATCGACTCGACTCGACTATCGACTCGACTATCGACTCGACTCGACTATCGACTCGACTATCGACTCGACTATCGACTATCGACTATCGACTATCGACTATCGACTATCGACTATCGACTATCGACTATCGACTATCGACTATCGACTATCGACTATCGACTATCGACTATCGACTATCGACTATCGACTATCGACTATCGACTATCGACTATCGACTATCGACTATCGACTATCGACTATCGACTATCGACTATCGACTATCGACTATCGACTATCGACTATCGACTATCGACTATCGACTATCGACTATCGACTATCGACTATCGACTATCGACTATCGACTATCGACTATCGACTATCGACTATCGACTATCGACTATCGACTATCGACTATCGACTATCGACTATCGACTATCGACTATCGACTATCGACTATCGACTATCGACTATCGACTATCGACTATCGACTATCGACTATCGACTATCGACTATCGACTATCGACTATCGACTATCGACTATCGACTCGACTATCGACTCGCCTCGACTATCGACTCGACTATCGACTCGACTATCGACTCGACTCGACTATCGACTCGACTATCGACTCTACTCGACTATCGACTCTACTCGACTATCGACTCGACTATCGACTCGACTATCGACTCGACTCGACTATCGACTCGACTATCGACTATCGACTATCGACTATCGACTATCGACTATCGACTATCGACTATCGACTATCGACTATCGACTATCGACTATCGACTATCGACTATCGACTATCGACTATCGACTATCGACTATCGACTATCGACTATCGACTATCGACTATCGACTATCGACTATCGACTATCGACTATCGACTATCGACTATCGACTATCGACTATCGACTATCGACTATCGACTATCGACTATCGACTATCGACTATCGACTATCGACTATCGACTATCGACTATCGACTATCGACTATCGACTATCGACTATCGACTATCGACTCGACTCGACTATCGACTATCGACTATCGACTATCGACTATCGACTATCGACTATCGACTATCGACTATCGACTATCGACTATCGACTATCGACTATCGACTATCGACTATCGACTATCGACTATCGACTATCGACTATCGACTATCGACTATCGACTATCGACTATCGACTATCGACTATCGACTATCGACTATCGACTATCGACTATCGACTATCGACTATCGACTATCGACTATCGACTATCGACTATCGACTATCGACTATCGACTATCGACTATCGACTATCGACTATCGACTATCGACTATCGACTATCGACTATCGACTATCGACTATCGACTATCGACTATCGACTATCGACTATCGACTATCGACTATCGACTATCGACTATCGACTATCGACTATCGACTATCGACTATCGACTATCGACTATCGACTATCGACTATCGACTATCGACTATCGACTATCGACTATCGACTATCGACTATCGACTATCGACTATCGACTATCGACTATCGACTATCGACTATCGACTATCGACTATCGACTATCGACTATCGACTATCGACTATCGACTATCGACTATCGACTATCGACTATCGACTATCGACTATCGACTATCGACTATCGACTATCGACTATCGACTATCGACTATCGACTATCGACTACTATCGACTATCGACTATCGACTATCGACTATCGACTATCGACTATCGACTATCGACTATCGACTATCGACTATCGACTATCGACTATCGACTATCGACTATCGACTATCGACTATCGACTATCGACTATCGACTATCGACTATCGACTATCGACTATCGACTATCGACTATCGACTATCGACTATCGACTATCGACTATCGACTATCGACTATCGACTATCGACTATCGACTATCGACTATCGACTATCGACTATCGACTATCGACTATCGACTATCGACTATCGACTATCGACTATCGACTATCGACTATCGACTATCGACTATCGACTATCGACTATCGACTATCGACTATCGACTATCGACTATCGACTATCGACTATCGACTATCGACTCGACTATCGACTCGCCTCGACTATCGACTCGACTATCGACTCGACTATCGACTCGACTATCGACTCTACTCGACTATCGACTCTACTCGACTATCGACTCGACTATCGACTCGACTATCGACTCGACTCGACTATCGACTCGACTATCGACTATCGACTATCGACTATCGACTATCGACTATCGACTATCGACTATCGACTATCGACTATCGACTATCGACTATCGACTATCGACTATCGACTATCGACTATCGACTATCGACTATCGACTATCGACTATCGACTATCGACTATCGACTATCGACTATCGACTATCGACTATCGACTATCGACTATCGACTATCGACTATCGACTATCGACTATCGACTATCGACTATCGACTATCGACTATCGACTATCGACTATCGACTATCGACTATCGACTATCGACTCGACTCGACTATCGACTATCGACTATCGACTATCGACTATCGACTATCGACTATCGACTATCGACTATCGACTATCGACTATCGACTATCGACTATCGACTATCGACTATCGACTATCGACTATCGACTATCGACTATCGACTATCGACTATCGACTATCGACTATCGACTATCGACTATCGACTATCGACTATCGACTATCGACTATCGACTATCGACTATCGACTATCGACTATCGACTATCGACTATCGACTATCGACTATCGACTATCTACTATCTACTATCGACTATCGACTATCGACTATCGACTCGACTCGACTATCGACTATCGACTATCGACTATCGACTATCGACT
>OW121815.1:41355217-41377842 GCA_933228935.1 Pemphredon lugubris | reverse complement strand
ATAGTCGAGTCGATAGTCGATAGTCGAGTCGATAGTCGATAGTCGAGTCGATAGTCGAGTCGATAGTCGATAGTCGAGTCGATAGTCGATAGTCGATAGTCGAGTCGATAGTCGAGTCGATAGTCGAGTCGATAGTCGATAGTCGATAGTCGAGTCGATAGTCGATAGTCGATAGTCGAGTCGATAGTCGATAGTCGAGTCGATAGTCGATAGTCGAGTCGATAGTCGATAGTCGAGTCGATAGTCGATAGTCGAGTCGATATTCGAGTCGATAGTCGAGTCGATAGTCGATAGTCGATAGTCGAGTCGATAGTCGATAGTCGATAGTCGAGTCGATAGTCGATAGTCGAGTCGATAGTCGATAGTCGAGTCGATAGTCGATAATCGAGCCGATAGTCGAGTCGATAGTCGAGTGGATAGTCGATAGTCGAGTCGATAGTCGATAGTCGAGTCGATAGTCGATAGTCGAGTCGATAGTCGATAGTCGAGTCGATAGTCGATAGTCGAGTCGATAGTCGATAGTAGAGTCGATAGTCGATAGTCGAGTCGATAGTCGATAGTCGAGTCGATAGTCGATAGTCGATAGTCGAGTCGATAGTCGAGTCGATAGTCGATAGTCGAGTCGATAGTCGATAGTCGAGTCGATAGTCGTTAGTCGAGTCGATAGTCGATAGTCGAGTCGATAGTCGATAGTCGAGTCAATAGTCGATAGTCGAGTCGATAGTCGATAGGCGAGTCGATAGTCGATAGTCGAGTCGATAGTCGATAGTCGAGTCGATAGTCGATAGTCGAGTCGATAGTCGATAGTCGAGTCGATAGTCGATTCGATAGTCGAGTCGATAGTCGAGTCGATAGTCGATAGTCGAGTCGATAGTCGAGTCGATAGTCCATAGTCGAGTCGATAGTCGATAGTCGAGTCGATAGTCCATAGTCGAGTCGATAGTCGATAGTCGAGTCGATAGTCGAGTCGATAGTCGAGTCGATAGTCGAGTCGATAGTCGAGTCGATAGTCGATAGTCGAGTCGATAGTCGATAGTCGAGGCGATAGTCGATAGTCGAGTCGATAGTCGATAGTCGAGTCGATAGTCGAGTCGATAGTCGATAGTCGAGTCGATAGTCGATAGTCGAGTCGATAGTCGATAGTAGAGTCGATAGTCGATAGTCGAGTCGATAGTCGATAGTCGAGTCGATAGTCGATAGTCGAGTCGATGGTCGATAGTCGAGTCGATAGTCGCTAGTCGAGTCGATAGTCGGTAGTCGAGTCGATAGTCGATAGTCGAGTCGATAGTCGATAGTCGAGTCGATAGTCGATAGTCGAGTCGATAGTCGATAGTCGAGTCGATAGTCGATAGTCGAGTCGATAGTCGATAGTCGAGTCGATAGTCGATAGTCGAGTCGATAGTCGATAGTCGAGTCGATAGTCGATAGTCGAGTCGATAGTCGATAGTCGAGTCGATAGTCGAGTCGATAGTCGATAGTCGAGTCGATAGTCGATAGTCGAGTCGATAGTCGATAGGCGAGTCGATAGTCGATAGTCGAGTCGATAGTCGATAGTCGAGTCGATAGTCGATAGTCGAGTCGATAGTCGAGTCGATAGTCGATAGTCGAGTCGATAGTCGATAGTCGAGTCGATAGTCGAGTCGATAGTCGATAGTCGATAGTCGAGTCGATAGTCGATAGTCGATAGTCGAGTCGATAGTCGAGTCGATAGTCGATAGTCGAGTCGATAGTCGATAGTCGAGTCGATAGTCGATAGTCGAGTCGATAGTCGAGTCGATAGTCGAGTCGATAGTCGAGTCGATAGTCGAGTCGATAGTCGAGTCGATAGTCGAGTCGATAGTCGATAGTCGAGTCGATAGTCGATAGTCGATAGTCGAGTCGATAGTCGAGTCGATAGTCGATAGTCGAGTCGATAGTCGATAGTCGAGTCGATAGTCGATAGTAGAGTCGATAGTCGATAGTCGAGTCGATAGTCGATAGTCGAGTCGATAGTCGATAGTCGAGTCGATGGTCGATAGTCGAGTCGATAGTCGCTAGTCGAGTCGATAGTCGGTAGTCGAGTCGATAGTCGATAGTCGAGTCGATAGTCGATAGTCGAGTCGATAGTCGATAGTCGAGTCGATAGTCGATAGTCGAGTCGATAGTCGATAGTCGAGTCGATAGTCGATAGTCGAGTCGATAGTCGATAGTCGAGTCGATAGTCGAGTCGATAGTCGATAGTCGAGTCGATAGTCGATAGTCGAGTCGATAGTCGATAGGCGAGTCGATAGTCGATAGTCGAGTCGATAGTCGATAGTCGAGTCGATAGTCGATAGTCGAGTCGATAGTCGAGTCGATCGTCGATAGTCGAGTCGATAGTCGATAGTCGATAGTCGAGTCGATAGTCGAGTCGATAGTCGAGTCGATAGTCGATAGTCGATAGTCGAGTCGATAGTCGATAGTCGATAGTCGAGTCGATAGTCGATAGTCGAGTCGATAGTCGATAGTCGAGTCGATAGTCGATAGTCGAGTCGATAGTCGATAATCGAGTCGATAGTCGAGTCGATAGACGAGTCGATAGTCGAGTCGATAGTCGAGTCGATAGTCGAGTCGATAGTCGAGTCTCGATAGTCGAGTCGATAGTCGATAGTCGAGTCGATAGTCGAGTCGATAGTCGAGTCGATAGTCGAGTCGATAGTCGAGTCGATAGTCGAGTCGATAGTCGAGTCGATAGTCGAGTCGATAGTCGATAGTCGAGTCGAGTCGAGTCGATAGTCGAGTCGAGTCGAGTCGATAGTCGAGTCGAGTCGAGTCGATAGTCGAGTCGAGTCGAGTCGATAGTCGAGTCGAGTCGAGTCGATAGTCGAGTCGAGTCGAGTCGATAGTCGAGTCGAGTCGAGTCGATAGTCGAGTCGAGTCGAGTCGATAGTCGAGTCGAGTCGAGTCGAGTCGAGTGGAGTCGAGTCGAGTCGATAGTCGATAGTCGAGTCGATAGTCGATAGTCGAGTCGATAGTCGATAGTCGAGTCGATAGTCGATAGTCGATAGTCGAGTCGATAGTCGATAGTAGAGTCGATAGTCGATAGTCGAGTCGATAGTCGAGTCGATAGTCGAGTCGATAGTCGAGTCGATAGTCGAGTCGATAGTCGAGTCGATAGTCGAGTCGATAGTCGAGTCGATAGTCGAGTCGATAGTCGAGTCGATAGTCGAGTCGATAGTCGAGTCGATAGTCGATAGTCGAGTCGATAGTCGATAGTCGAGTCGATAGTCGAGTCGATAGTCGAGTCGATAGTCGAGTCGATAGTCGAGTCGATAGTCGAGTCGATAGTCGAGTCGATAGTCGAGTCGATAGTCGATAGTCGAGTCGATAGTCGATAGTCGAGTCGATAGTCGATAGTCGAGTCGATAGTCGAGTCGATAGTCGAGTCGGTAGTCGAGTCGATAGTCGATAGTCGCGTCGATAGTCGATAGTCGAGTCGATAGTCGATAGTCGAGTCGATAGTCGATAGTCGAGTCGATAGTCGATAGTCGAGTCGATAGTCGATAGTCGAGTCGATAGTCGATAGTCGAGTCGATAGTCGATAGTCGAGTCGATAGTCGATAGTCGAGTCGATAGTCGAGTCGATAGTCGATAGTCGAGTCGATAGTCGATAGTCGAGTCGATAGTCGATAGGCGAGTCGATAGTCGATAGTCGAGTCGATAGTCGATAGTCGAGTCGATAGTCGATAGTCGAGTCGATAGTCGAGTCGATAGTCGATAGTCGAGTCGATAGTCGATAGTAGATAGTCGAGTCGATAGTCGAGTCGATAGTCGAGTCGATAGTCGATAGTCGATAGTCGAGTCGATAGTCGATAGTCGATAGTCGAGTCGATAGTCGATAGTCGAGTCGATAGTCGATAGTCGAGTCGATAGTCGATAGTCGAGTCGATAGTCGATAATCGAGTCGATAGTCGAGTCGATAGACGAGTCGATAGTCGAGTCGATAGTCGAGTCGATAGTCGAGTCGATAGTCGAGTCTCGATAGTCGAGTCGATAGTCGATAGTCGAGTCGATAGTCGAGTCGATAGTCGAGTCGATAGTCGAGTCGATAGTCGAGTCGATAGTCGAGTCGATAGTCGATAGTCGATAGTCGATAGTCGATAGTCGAGTCGATAGTCGATAGTATAGTCGATAGTCGATAGTCGATAGTCGAGTCGATAGTCGATAGTCGATAGTCGATAGTCGATAGTCGAGTCGATAGTCGATAGTAGAGTCGATAGTCGATAGTCGAGTCGATAGTCGATAGTCGAGTCGATAGTCGATAGTCGAGTCGATGGTCGATAGTCGAGTCGATAGTCGCTAGTCGAGTCGATAGTCGGTAGTCGAGTCGATAGTCGATAGTCGAGTCGATAGTCGATAGTCGAGTCGATAGTCGATAGTCGAGTCGATAGTCGATAGTCGAGTCGATAGTCGATAGTCGAGTCGATAGTCGATAGTCGAGTCGATAGTCGATAGTCGAGTCGATAGTCGAGTCGATAGTCGATAGTCGAGTCGATAGTCGATAGTCGAGTCGATAGTCGATAGGCGAGTCGATAGTCGATAGTCGAGTCGATAGTCGATAGTCGAGTCGATAGTCGATAGTCGAGTCGATAGTCGAGTCGATCGTCGATAGTCGAGTCGATAGTCGATAGTCGATAGTCGAGTCGATAGTCGAGTCGATAGTCGAGTCGATAGTCGATAGTCGATAGTCGAGTCGATAGTCGATAGTCGATAGTCGAGTCGATAGTCGATAGTCGAGTCGATAGTCGATAGTCGAGTCGATAGTCGATAGTCGAGTCGATAGTCGATAATCGAGTCGATAGTCGAGTCGATAGACGAGTCGATAGTCGAGTCGATAGTCGAGTCGATAGTCGAGTCGATAGTCGAGTCTCGATAGTCGAGTCGATAGTCGATAGTCGAGTCGATAGTCGATAGTCGAGTCGATAGTCGATTCGATAGTCGAGTCGATAGTCGAGTCGATAGTCGATAGTCGAGTCGATAGTCGAGTCGATAGTCCATAGTCGAGTCGATAGTCGATAGTCGAGTCGATAGTCCATAGTCGAGTCGATAGTCGATAGTCGAGTCGATAGTCCATAGTCGATAGTCGAGTCGATAGTCGAGTCGATAGTCGAGTCGATAGTCGAGTCGATAGTCGAGTCGATAGTCGAGTCGATAGTCGAGTCGATAGTCGATAGTCGAGTCGATAGTCGATAGTCGAGTCGATAGTCGATAGTCGATAGTCGAGGCGATAGTCGATAGTCGAGTCGATAGTCGATAGTCGAGTCGATAGTCGAGTCGATAGTCGATAGTCGAGTCGATAGTCGAGTCGATAGTCGATAGTAGAGTCGATAGTCGATAGTCGAGTCGATAGTCGATAGTCGAGTCGATAGTCGATAGTCGAGTCGATGGTCGATAGTCGAGTCGACAGTCGCTAGTCGAGTCGATAGTCGGTAGTCGAGTCGATAGTCGATAGTCGAGTCGATAGTCGATAGTCGAGTCGATAGTCGATAGTCGAGTCGATAGTCGATAGTCGAGTCGATAGTCGATAGTCGAGTCGATAGTCGATAGTCGAGTCGATAGTCGATAGTCGAGTCGATAGTCGATAGTCGAGTCGATAGTCGAGTCGATAGTCGATAGTCGAGTCGATAGTCGATAGTCGAGTCGATAGTCGAGTCGATAGTCGATAGTCGAGTCGATAGTCGATAGTCGAGTCGATAGTCGATAGGCGAGTCGATAGTCGATAGTCGAGTCGATAGTCGATAGTCGAGTCGATAGTCGATAGTCGAGTCGATAGTCGAGTCGATAGTCGATAGTCGAGTCGATAGTCGATAGTCGATAGTCGAGTCGATAGTCGAGTCGATAGTCGAGTCGATAGTCGATAGTCGATAGTCGAGTCGATAGTCGATAGTCGATAGTCGAGTCGATAGTCGATAGTCGAGTCGATAGTCGATAGTCGAGTCGATAGTCGAGTCGATAGTCGATAGTCGAGTCGATAGTCGATAGTCGAGTCGATAGTCGAGTCGATAGTCGAGTCGATAGTCGAGTCGATAGTCGAGTCGATAGTCGAGTCGATAGTCGAGTCGATAGTCGAGTCGATAGTCGAGTCGATAGTCGATAGTCGAGTCGATAGTCGATAGTCGATAGTCGAGTCGATAGTCGAGTCGATAGTCGATAGTCGAGTCGATAGTCGATAGTCGAGTCGATAGTCGATAGTAGAGTCGATAGTCGATAGTCGAGTCGATAGTCGATAGTCGAGTCGATAGTCGATAGTCGAGTCGATGGTCGATAGTCGAGTCGATAGTCGCTAGTCGAGTCGATAGTCGGTAGTCGAGTCGATAGTCGATAGTCGAGTCGATAGTCGATAGTCGAGTCGATAGTCGATAGTCGAGTCGATAGTCGATAGTCGAGTCGATAGTCGATAGTCGAGTCGATAGTCGATAGTCGAGTCGATAGTCGATAGTCGAGTCGATAGTCGAGTCGATAGTCGATAGTCGAGTCGATAGTCGATAGTCGAGTCGATAGTCGATAGGCGAGTCGATAGTCGATAGTCGAGTCGATAGTCGATAGTCGAGTCGATAGTCGATAGTCGAGTCGATAGTCGAGTCGATCGTCGATAGTCGAGTCGATAGTCGATAGTCGATAGTCGAGTCGATAGTCGAGTCGATAGTCGAGTCGATAGTCGATAGTCGATAGTCGAGTCGATAGTCGATAGTCGATAGTCGAGTCGATAGTCGATAGTCGAGTCGATAGTCGATAGTCGAGTCGAAAGTCGATAGTCGAGTCGATAGTCGATAATCGAGTCGATAGTCGAGTCGATAGACGAGTCGATAGTCGAGTCGATAGTCGAGTCGATAGTCGAGTCGATAGTCGAGTCTCGATAGTCGAGTCGATAGTCGATAGTCGAGTCGATAGTCGAGTCGATAGTCGAGTCGATAGTCGAGTCGATAGTCGAGTCGATAGTCGAGTCGATAGTCGATAGTCGATAGTCGATAGTCGAGTCGATAGTCGATAGTCGAGTCGAGTCGAGTCGATAGTCGAGTCGAGTCGAGTCGATAGTCGAGTCGAGTCGAGTCGATAGTCGAGTCGAGTCGAGTCGATAGTCGAGTCGAGTCGAGTCGATAGTCGAGTCGAGTCGAGTCGATAGTCGAGTCGAGTCGAGTCGAGTCGAGTGGAGTCGAGTCGAGTCGATAGTCGATAGTCGAGTCGATAGTCGATAGTCGAGTCGATAGTCGATAGTCGATAGTCGAGTCGATAGTCGATAGTCGAGTCGATAGTCGAGTCGATAGTCGAGTCGATAGTCGATAGTCGAGTCGATAGTCGATAGTCGATAGTCGAGGCGATAGTCGATAGTCGAGTCGATAGTCGAGTCGATAGTCGAGTCGATAGTCGAGTCGATAGTCGATAGTCGAGTCGATAGTCGATAGTCGAGTCGATAGTCGATAGTCGAGTCGATAGTCGAGTCGATAGTCGATAGTAGAGTCGATAGTCGATAGTAGAGTCGATAGTCGAGTCGATAGTCGAGTCGATAGTCGAGTCGATAGTCGATAGTCGAGTCGATAGTCGATAGTCGAGTCGATAGTCGATAGTCGAGTCGATAGTCGAGTCGATAGTCGATAGTCGAGTCGATAGTCGATAGTCGAGTCGATAGTCGATAGTCGAGTCGATAGTCGATGGTCGAGTCGATAGTCGATAATCGAGTCGATAGTCGATAGTCGAGTCGATAGTCGAGTCGATAGTCGAGTCGATAGTCGAGTCGATAGTCGAGTCGATAGTCGAGTCGATAGTCGAGTCGATAGTCGAGTCGATAGTCGATAGTCGAGTCGATAGTCGAGTCGATAGTCGATAGTCGAGTCGATAGTCGATAGTCGAGTCGATAGTCGATAGTCGAGTCGATAGTCGATAGTCGAGTCGATAGTCGATAATCGAGTCGATAGTCGATAGTCGAGTCGATAGTCGATAGTCGAGTCGATGGTCGATAGTCGATAATCGAGTCGATAGTCGAGTCGATAGTCGATAGTCGAGTCGATAGTCGATAGTCGAGTCGATAGTCGATAGTCGAGTCGATAGTCGATAGTCGAGTCGATAGTCGATAGTCGAGTCAATAATCGATAGTCGAGTCGATAGTCGATAGGCGAGTCGATAGTCGATAGTCGAGTCGATAGTCGATAGTCGAGTCGATAGTCGATAGTCGAGTCGATAGTCGATAGTCGAGTCGATAGTCGATTCGATAGTCGAGTCGATAGTCAAGTCGATAGTCGATAGTCGAGTCGATAGTCGAGTCGATAGTCCATAGTCGAGTCGATAGTCGATAGTCGAGTCGATAGTCGAGTCGATAGTCGAGTCGATAGTCGAGTCGATAGTCGAGTCGATAGTCGATAGTCGAGTCGATAGTCGATAGTCGATAGTCGAGGCGATAGTCGATAGTCGAGTCGATAGTCGATAGTCGAGTCGATAGTCGAGTCGATAGTCGATAGTCGATAGTCGAGTCGATAGTCGATAGTCGAGTCGATAGTCGATAGTCGAGTCGATAGTCGAGTCGATAGTCGATAGTCGAGTCGATAGTCGAGTCGATAGTCGAGTCGATAGTCGAGTCGATAGTCGATAGTCGATAGTCGAGTCGATAGTCGATAGTCGATAGTGGAGTCGATAGTCGATAGTCGAGTCGATAGTCGATAGTCGAGTCGATAGTCGATAATCGAGTCGATAGTCGAGTCGATAGTCGAGTCGATAGTCGATAGTCGAGTCGATAGTCGATAGTCGAGTCGATAGTCGATAGTCGAGTCGATAGTCGATAGTCGAGTCGATAGTCGATTCGATAGTCGAGTCGATAGTCAAGTCGATAGTCGATAGTCGAGTCGATAGTCGAGTCGATAGTCCATAGTCGAGTCGATAGTCGATAGTCGAGTCGATAGTCGATAATCGAGTCGATAGTCGAGTCGATAGTCGATAGTCGATAATCGAGTCGATAGTCGAGTCGATAGTCGATAGTCGAGTCGATAGTCGATAGTCGAGTCGATAGTCGTTAGTCGAGTCGATAGTCGATAGTCGAGTCGATAGTCGATAGTCGAGTCAATAGTCGATAGTCGAGTCGATAGTCGATAGGCGAGTCGATAGTCGATAGTCGAGTCGATAGTCGATAGTCGAGTCGATAGTCGATAGTCGAGTCGATAGTCGATAGTCGAGTCGATAGTCGATTCGATAGTCGAGTCGATAGTCGAGTCGATAGTCGATAGTCGAGTCGATAGTCGAGTCGATAGTCCATAGTCGAGTCGATAGTCGATAGTCGAGTCGATAGTCCATAGTCGAGTCGATAGTCGATAGTCGAGTCGATAGTCGAGTCGATAGTCGAGTCGATAGTCGAGTCGATAGTCGAGTCGATAGTCGATAGTCGAGTCGATAGTCGATAGTCGAGGCGATAGTCGATAGTCGAGTCGATAGTCGATAGTCGAGTCGATAGTCGAGTCGATAGTCGATAGTCGAGTCGATAGTCGATAGTCGAGTCGATAGTCGATAGTAGAGTCGATAGTCGATAGTCGAGTCGATAGTCGATAGTCGAGTCGATAGTCGATAGTCGAGTCGATGGTCGATAGTCGAGTCGATAGTCGCTAGTCGAGTCGATAGTCGGTAGTCGAGTCGATAGTCGATAGTCGAGTCGATAGTCGATAGTCGAGTCGATAGTCGATAGTCGAGTCGATAGTCGATAGTCGAGTCGATAGTCGATAGTCGAGTCGATAGTCGATAGTCGAGTCGATAGTCGATAGTCGAGTCGATAGTCGATAGTCGAGTCGATAGTCGATAGTCGAGTCGATAGTCGATAGTCGAGTCGATAGTCGAGTAGATAGTCGATAGTCGAGTCGATAGTCGATAGTCGAGTCGATAGTCGATAGGCGAGTCGATAGTCGATAGTCGAGTCGATAGTCGATAGTCGAGTCGATAGTCGATAGTCGAGTCGATAGTCGAGTCGATAGTCGATAGTCGAGTCGATAGTCGATAGTCGAGTCGATAGTCGAGTCGATAGTCGATAGTCGATAGTCGAGTCGATAGTCGATAGTCGATAGTCGAGTCGATAGTCGATAGTCGAGTCGATAGTCGAGTCGATAGTCGATAGTCGAGTCGATAGTCGATAGTCGAGTCGATAGTCGATAGTCGAGTCGATAGTCGAGTCGATAGTCGAGTCGATAGTCGAGTCGATAGTCGAGTCGATAGTCGAGTCGATAGTCGAGTCGATAGTCGATAGTCGAGTCGATAGTCGATAGTCGATAGTCGAGTCGATAGTCGAGTCGATAGTCGATAGTCGAGTCGATAGTCGATAGTCGAGTCGATAGTCGATAGTAGAGTCGATAGTCGATAGTCGAGTCGATAGTCGATAGTCGAGTCGATAGTCGATAGTCGAGTCGATGGTCGATAGTCGAGTCGATAGTCGCTAGTCGAGTCGATAGTCGGTAGTCGAGTCGATAGTCGATAGTCGAGTCGATAGTCGATAGTCGAGTCGATAGTCGATAGTCGAGTCGATAGTCGATAGTCGAGTCGATAGTCGATAGTCGAGTCGATAGTCGATAGTCGAGTCGATAGTCGATAGTCGAGTCGATAGTCGAGTCGATAGTCGATAGTCGAGTCGATAGTCGATAGTCGAGTCGATAGTCGATAGGCGAGTCGATAGTCGATAGTCGAGTCGATAGTCGATAGTCGAGTCGATAGTCGATAGTCGAGTCGATAGTCGAGTCGATCGTCGATAGTCGAGTCGATAGTCGATAGTCGATAGTCGAGTCGATAGTCGAGTCGATAGTCGAGTCGATAGTCGATAGTCGATAGTCGAGTCGATAGTCGATAGTCGATAGTCGAGTCGATAGTCGATAGTCGAGTCGATAGTCGATAGTCGAGTCGATAGTCGATAGTCGAGTCGATAGTCGATAATCGAGTCGATAGTCGAGTCGATAGACGAGTCGATAGTCGAGTCGATAGTCGAGTCGATAGTCGAGTCGATAGTCGAGTCTCGATAGTCGAGTCGATAGTCCTACTTAACGATAGTCGAGTCGATAGTCGAGTCGATAGTCGAGTCGATAGTCGAGTCGATAGTCGAGTCGATAGTCGAGTCGATAGTCGAGTCGATAGTCGAGTCGATAGTCGATAGTCGAGTCGAGTCGAGTCGATAGTCGAGTCGAGTCGAGTCGATAGTCGAGTCGAGTCGAGTCGATAGTCGAGTCGAGTCGAGTCGATAGTCGAGTCGAGTCGAGTCGATAGTCGAGTCGAGTCGAGTCGATAGTCGAGTCGAGTCGAGTCGATAGTCGAGTCGAGTCGAGTCGAGTCGAGTGGAGTCGAGTCGAGTCGATAGTCGATAGTCGAGTCGATAGTCGATAGTCGAGTCGATAGTCGATAGTCGAGTCGATAGTCGATAGTCGATAGTCGAGTCGATAGTCGATAGTAGAGTCGATAGTCGATAGTCGAGTCGATAGTCGAGTCGATAGTCGAGTCGATAGTCGAGTCGATAGTCGAGTCGATAGTCGAGTCGATAGTCGAGTCGATAGTCGAGTCGATAGTCGAGTCGATAGTCGAGTCGATAGTCGAGTCGATAGTCGAGTCGATAGTCGATAGTCGAGTCGATAGTCGATAGTCGAGTCGATAGTCGAGTCGATAGTCGAGTCGATAGTCGAGTCGATAGTCGAGTCGATAGTCGAGTCGATAGTCGAGTCGATAGTCGAGTCGATAGTCGATAGTCGAGTCGATAGTCGATAGTCGAGTCGATAGTCGATAGTCGAGTCGATAGTCGAGTCGATAGTCGAGTCGATAGTCGGTAGTCGAGTCGATAGTCGATAGTCCAGTCGATAGTCGATAGTCGAGTCGATAGTCGATAGTCGAGTCGATAGTCGATAGTCGAGTCGATAGTCGATAGTCGAGTCGATAGTCGATAGTCGAGTCGATAGTCGATAGTCGAGTCGATAGTCGATAGTCGAGTCGATAGTCGATAGTCGAGTCGATAGTCGAGTCGATAGTCGATAGTCGAGTCGATAGTCGATAGTCGAGTCGATAGTCGATAGGCGAGTCGATAGTCGATAGTCGAGTCGATAGTCGATAGTCGAGTCGATAGTCGATAGTCGAGTCGATAGTCGAGTCGATAGTCGATAGTCGAGTCGATAGTCGATAGTCGATAGTAGAGTCGATAGTCGAGTCGATAGTCGAGTCGATAGTCGATAGTCGATAGTCGAGTCGATAGTCGATAGTCGATAGTCGAGTCGATAGTCGATAGTCGAGTCGATAGTCGATAGTCGAGTCGATAGTCGATAGTCGAGTCGATAGTCGATAATCGAGTCGATAGTCGAGTCGAGAGACGAGTCGATAGTCGAGTCGATAGTCGAGTCGATAGTCGAGTCGATAGTCGAGTCTCGATAGTCGAGTCGATAGTCGATAGTCGAGTCGATAGTCGAGTCGATAGTCGAGTCGATAGTCGAGTCGATAGTCGAGTCGATAGTCGAGTCGATAGTCGATAGTCGATAGTCGATAGTCGATAGTCGAGTCGATAGTCGATAGTAGAGTCGATAGTCGATAGTCGAGTCGATAGTCGATAGTCGAGTCGATAGTCGATAGTCGAGTCGATGGTCGATAGTCGAGTCGATAGTCGCTAGTCGAGTCGATAGTCGGTAGTCGAGTCGATAGTCGATAGTCGAGTCGATAGTCGATAGTCGAGTCGATAGTCGATAGTCGAGTCGATAGTCGATAGTCGAGTCGATAGTCGATAGTCGAGTCGATAGTCGATAGTCGAGTCGATAGTCGATAGTCGAGTCGATAGTCGAGTCGATAGTCGATAGTCGAGTCGATAGTCGATAGTCGAGTCGATAGTCGATAGGCGAGTCGATAGTCGATAGTCGAGTCGATAGTCGATAGTCGAGTCGATAGTCGATAGTCGAGTCGATAGTCGAGTCGATCGTCGATAGTCGAGTCGATAGTCGATAGTCGATAGTCGAGTCGATAGTCGAGTCGATAGTCGAGTCGATAGTCGATAGTCGATAGTCGAGTCGATAGTCGATAGTCGATAGTCGAGTCGATAGTCGATAGTCGAGTCGATAGTCGATAGTCGAGTCGATAGTCGATAGTCGAGTCGATAGTCGATAATCGAGTCGATAGTCGAGTCGATAGACGAGTCGATAGTCGAGTCGATAGTCGAGTCGATAGTCGAGTCGATAGTCGAGTCTCGATAGTCGAGTCGATAGTCGATAGTCGAGTCGATAGTCGATAGTCGAGTCGATAGTCGATTCGATAGTCGAGTCGATAGTCGAGTCGATAGTCGATAGTCGAGTCGATAGTCGAGTCGATAGTCCATAGTCGAGTCGATAGTCGATAGTCGAGTCGATAGTCCATAGTCGAGTCGATAGTCGATAGTCGAGTCGATAGTCGAGTCGATAGTCGAGTCGATAGTCGAGTCGATAGTCGAGTCGATAGTCGAGTCGATAGTCGATAGTCGAGTCGATAGTCGATAGTCGAGTCGATAGTCGATAGTCGATAGTCGAGGCGATAGTCGATAGTCGAGTCGATAGTCGATAGTCGAGTCGATAGTCGAGTCGATAGTCGATAGTCGAGTCGATAGTCGAGTCGATAGTCGATAGTAGAGTCGATAGTCGATAGTCGAGTCGATAGTCGATAGTCGAGTCGATAGTCGATAGTCGAGTCGATGGTCGATAGTCGAGTCGATAGTCGCTAGTCGAGTCGATAGTCGGTAGTCGAGTCGATAGTCGATAGTCGAGTCGATAGTCGATAGTCGAGTCGATAGTCGATAGTCGAGTCGATAGTCGATAGTCGAGTCGATAGTCGATAGTCGAGTCGATAGTCGATAGTCGAGTCGATAGTCGATAGTCGAGTCGATAGTCGATAGTCGAGTCGATAGTCGAGTCGATAGTCGATAGTCGAGTCGATAGTCGATAGTCGAGTCGATAGTCGAGTCGATAGTCGATAGTCGAGTCGATAGTCGATAGTCGAGTCGATAGTCGATAGGCGAGTCGATAGTCGATAGTCGAGTCGATAGTCGATAGTCGAGTCGATAGTCGATAGTCGAGTCGATAGTCGAGTCGATAGTCGATAGTCGAGTCGATAGTCGATAGTCGATAGTCGAGTCGATAGTCGAGTCGATAGTCGAGTCGATAGTCGATAGTCGATAGTCGAGTCGATAGTCGATAGTCGATAGTCGAGTCGATAGTCGATAGTCGAGTCGATAGTCGATAGTCGAGTCGATAGTCGAGTCGATAGTCGATAGTCGAGTCGATAGTCGATAGTCGAGTCGATAGTCGAGTCGATAGTCGAGTCGATAGTCGAGTCGATAGTCGAGTCGATAGTCGAGTCGATAGTCGAGTCGATAGTCGAGTCGATAGTCGAGTCGATAGTCGAGTCGATAGTCGATAGTCGAGTCGATAGTCGATAGTCGATAGTCGAGTCGATAGTCGAGTCGATAGTCGATAGTCGAGTCGATAGTCGATAGTCGAGTCGATAGTCGATAGTAGAGTCGATAGTCGATAGTCGAGTCGATAGTCGATAGTCGAGTCGATAGTCGATAGTCGAGTCGATGGTCGATAGTCGAGTCGATAGTCGCTAGTCGAGTCGATAGTCGGTAGTCGAGTCGATAGTCGATAGTCGAGTCGATAGTCGATAGTCGAGTCGATAGTCGATAGTCGAGTCGATAGTCGATAGTCGAGTCGATAGTCGATAGTCGAGTCGATAGTCGATAGTCGAGTCGATAGTCGATAGTCGAGTCGATAGTCGAGTCGATAGTCGATAGTCGAGTCGATAGTCGATAGTCGAGTCGATAGTCGATAGGCGAGTCGATAGTCGATAGTCGAGTCGATAGTCGATAGTCGAGTCGATAGTCGATAGTCGAGTCGATAGTCGAGTCGATCGTCGATAGTCGAGTCGATAGTCGATAGTCGATAGTCGAGTCGATAGTCGAGTCGATAGTCGAGTCGATAGTCGATAGTCGATAGTCGAGTCGATAGTCGAGTCGATAGTCGAGTCGATAGTCGAGTCGAGAGTCGATAGTCGAGTCGATAGTCGATAGTCGAGTCGATAGTCGATAGTCGATAGTCGAGGCGATAGTCGATAGTCGAGTCGATAGTCGATAGTCGAGTCGATAGTCGAGTCGATAGTCGATAGTCGAGTCGATAGTCGAGTCGATAGTCGATAGTAGAGTCGATAGTCGATAGTCGAGTCGATAGTCGATAGTCGAGTCGATAGTCGATAGTCGAGTCGATGGTCGATAGTCGAGTCGACAGTCGCTAGTCGAGTCGATAGTCGGTAGTCGAGTCGATAGTCGATAGTCGAGTCGATAGTCGATAGTCGAGTCGATAGTCGATAGTCGAGTCGATAGTCGATAGTCGAGTCGATAGTCGATAGTCGAGTCGATAGTCGATAGTCGAGTCGATAGTCGATAGTCGAGTCGATAGTCGATAGTCGAGTCGATAGTCGAGTCGATAGTCGATAGTCGAGTCGATAGTCGATAGTCGAGTCGATAGTCGAGTCGATAGTCGATAGTCGAGTCGATAGTCGATAGTCGAGTCGATAGTCGATAGGCGAGTCGATAGTCGATAGTCGAGTCGATAGTCGATAGTCGAGTCGATAGTCGATAGTCGAGTCGATAGTCGAGTCGATAGTCGATAGTCGAGTCGATAGTCGATAGTCGATAGTCGAGTCGATAGTCGAGTCGATAGTCGAGTCGATAGTCGATAGTCGATAGTCGAGTCGATAGTCGATAGTCGATAGTCGAGTCGATAGTCGATAGTCGAGTCGATAGTCGATAGTCGAGTCGATAGTCGAGTCGATAGTCGATAGTCGAGTCGATAGTCGATAGTCGAGTCGATAGTCGAGTCGATAGTCGAGTCGATAGTCGAGTCGATAGTCGAGTCGATAGTCGAGTCGATAGTCGAGTCGATAGTCGAGTCGATAGTCGAGTCGATAGTCGATAGTCGAGTCGATAGTCGATAGTCGATAGTCGAGTCGATAGTCGAGTCGATAGTCGATAGTCGAGTCGATAGTCGATAGTCGAGTCGATAGTCGATAGTAGAGTCGATAGTCGATAGTCGAGTCGATAGTCGATAGTCGAGTCGATAGTCGATAGTCGAGTCGATGGTCGATAGTCGAGTCGATAGTCGCTAGTCGAGTCGATAGTCGGTAGTCGAGTCGATAGTCGATAGTCGAGTCGATAGTCGATAGTCGAGTCGATAGTCGATAGTCGAGTCGATAGTCGATAGTCGAGTCGATAGTCGATAGTCGAGTCGATAGTCGATAGTCGAGTCGATAGTCGATAGTCGAGTCGATAGTCGAGTCGATAGTCGATAGTCGAGTCGATAGTCGATAGTCGAGTCGATAGTCGATAGGCGAGTCGATAGTCGATAGTCGAGTCGATAGTCGATAGTCGAGTCGATAGTCGATAGTCGAGTCGATAGTCGAGTCGATCGTCGATAGTCGAGTCGATAGTCGATAGTCGATAGTCGAGTCGATAGTCGAGTCGATAGTCGAGTCGATAGTCGATAGTCGATAGTCGAGTCGATAGTCGATAGTCGATAGTCGAGTCGATAGTCGATAGTCGAGTCGATAGTCGATAGTCGAGTCGAAAGTCGATAGTCGAGTCGATAGTCGATAATCGAGTCGATAGTCGAGTCGATAGACGAGTCGATAGTCGAGTCGATAGTCGAGTCGATAGTCGAGTCGATAGTCGAGTCTCGATAGTCGAGTCGATAGTCGATAGTCGAGTCGATAGTCGAGTCGATAGTCGAGTCGATAGTCGAGTCGATAGTCGAGTCGATAGTCGAGTCGATAGTCGATAGTCGATAGTCGATAGTCGATAGTCGAGTCGATAGTCGAGTCGAGAGTCGATAGTCGATAGTCGAGGCGATAGTCGATAGTCGAGTCGATAGTCGATAGTCGAGTCGATAGTCGAGTCGATAGTCGATAGTCGAGTCGATAGTCGAGTCGATAGTCGATAGTAGAGTCGATAGTCGATAGTAGAGTCGATAGTCGATAGTCGAGTCGATAGTCGATAGTCGAGTCGATGGTCGATAGTCGAGTCGACAGTCGCTAGTCGAGTCGATAGTCGGTAGTCGAGTCGATAGTCGATAGTCGAGTCGATAGTCGATAGTCGAGTCGATAGTCGATAGTCGAGTCGATAGTCGATAGTCGAGTCGATAGTCGATAGTCGAGTCGATAGTCGATAGTCGAGTCGATAGTCGATAGTCGAGTCGATAGTCGATAGTCGAGTCGATAGTCGAGTCGATAGTCGATAGTCGAGTCGATAGTCGATAGTCGAGTCGATAGTCGAGTCGATAGTCGATAGTCGAGTCGATAGTCGATAGTCGAGTCGATAGTCGATAGGCGAGTCGATAGTCGATAGTCGAGTCGATAGTCGATAGTCGAGTCGATAGTCGATAGTCGAGTCGATAGTCGAGTCGATAGTCGATAGTCGAGTCGATAGTCGATAGTCGATAGTCGAGTCGATAGTCGAGTCGATAGTCGAGTCGATAGTCGATAGTCGAGTCGATAGTCGATAGTCGAGTCGATAGTCGATAGTCGAGTCGATAGTCGAGTCGATAGTCGATAGTCGAGTCGATAGTCGATAGTCGAGTCGATAGTCGATAGTCGAGTCGATAGTCGATAGTCGAGTCGATAGTCGAGTCGATAGTCGATAGTCGAGTCGATAGTCGATAGTCGAGTCGATAGTCGAGTCGATAGTCGATAGTCGAGTCGATAGTCGATAGTCGAGTCGATAGTCGATAGGCGAGTCGATAGTCGATAGTCGAGTCGATAGTCGATAGTCGAGTCGATAGTCGATAGTCGAGTCGATAGTCGAGTCGATAGTCGATAGTCGAGTCGATAGTCGATAGTCGATAGTCGAGTCGATAGTCGAGTCGATAGTCGAGTCGATAGTCGATAGTCGAGTCGATAGTCGATAGTCGAGTCGATAGTAGATAGTCGAGTCGATAGTCGAGTCGATAGTCGATAGTCGAGTCGATAGTCGATAGTCGAGTCGATAGTCGATAGTCGAGTCGATAGTCGATAGTCGAGTCGATAGTCGAGTCGATAGTCGATAGTCGAGTCGATAGTCGATAGTCGAGTCGATAGTCGATAGTCGAGTCGATAGTCGAGTCGATAGTCGATAGTCGAGTCGATAGTCGATAGTCGAGTCGATAGTCGATAGTCGAGTCGATAGTCGATAGTCGAGTCGATAGTCGAGTCGATAGTCGATAGTCGAGTCGATAGTCGATAGTCGAGTCGATAGTCGAGTCGATAGTCGATAGTCGAGTCGATAGTCGATAGTCGAGTCGATAGTCGATAGGCGAGTCGATAGTCGATAGTCGAGTCGATAGTCGATAGTCGAGTCGATAGTCGATAGTCGATAGTCGATAGTCGAGTCGATAGTCGATAGTCGAGTCGATAGTCGATAGTCGAGTCGATAGTCGATAGTCGAGTCGATAGTCGAGTCGATAGTCGATAGTCGAGTCGATAGTCGATAGTCGAGTCGATAGTCGAGTCGATAGTCGATAGTCGAGTCGATAGTCGATAGTCGAGTCGATAGTCGATAGGCGAGTCGATAGTCGATAGTCGAGTCGATAGTCGATAGTCGAGTCGATAGTCGATAGTCGAGTCGATAGTCGAGTCGATAGTCGATAGTCGAGTCGATAGTCGATAGTCGATAGTCGAGTCGATAGTCGAGTCGATAGTCGAGTCGATAGTCGATAGTCGATAGTCGAGTCGATAGTCGATAGTCGAGTCGAGTCGAGTCGATAGTCGAGTCGAGTCGAGTCGATAGTCGAGTCGAGTCGAGTCGATAGTCGAGTCGAGTCGAGTCGATAGTCGAGTCGAGTCGAGTCGATAGTCGAGTCGAGTCGAGTCGATAGTCGAGTCGAGTCGAGTCGAGTCGAGTGGAGTCGAGTCGAGTCGATAGTCGATAGTCGAGTCGATAGTCGATAGTCGAGTCGATAGTCGATAGTCGATAGTCGAGTCGATAGTCGATAGTCGAGTCGATAGTCGAGTCGATAGTCGAGTCGATAGTCGATAGTCGAGTCGATAGTCGATAGTCGATAGTCGAGGCGATAGTCGATAGTCGAGTCGATAGTCGAGTCGATAGTCGAGTCGATAGTCGAGTCGATAGTCGATAGTCGAGTCGATAGTCGATAGTCGAGTCGATAGTCGATAGTCGAGTCGATAGTCGAGTCGATAGTCGATAGTAGAGTCGATAGTCGATAGTCGAGTCGATAGTCGAGTCGATAGTCGAGTCGATAGTCGAGTCGATAGTCGATAGTCGAGTCGATAGTCGATAGTCGAGTCGATAGTCGATAGTCGAGTCGATAGTCGAGTCGATAGTCGATAGTCGAGTCGATAGTCGATAGTCGAGTCGATAGTCGATAGTCGAGTCGATAGTCGATGGTCGAGTCGATAGTCGATAATCGAGTCGATAGTCGATAGTCGAGTCGATAGTCGAGTCGATAGTCGAGTCGATAGTCGAGTCGATAGTCGAGTCGATAGTCGAGTCGATAGTCGAGTCGATAGTCGAGTCGATAGTCGATAGTCGAGTCGATAGTCGAGTCGATAGTCGATAGTCGAGTCGATAGTCGATAGTCGAGTCGATAGTCGATAGTCGAGTCGATAGTCGATAGTCGAGTCGATAGTCGATAATCGAGTCGATAGTCGATAGTCGAGTCGATAGTCGATAGTCGAGTCGATGGTCGATAGTCGATAATCGAGTCGATAGTCGAGTCGATAGTCGATAGTCGAGTCGATAGTCGATAGTCGAGTCGATAGTCGATAGTCGAGTCGATAGTCGATAGTCGAGTCGATAGTCGATAGTCGAGTCAATAATCGATAGTCGAGTCGATAGTCGATAGGCGAGTCGATAGTCGATAGTCGAGTCGATAGTCGATAGTCGAGTCGATAGTCGATAGTCGAGTCGATAGTCGATAGTCGAGTCGATAGTCGATTCGATAGTCGAGTCGATAGTCAAGTCGATAGTCGATAGTCGAGTCGATAGTCGAGTCGATAGTCCATAGTCGAGTCGATAGTCGATAGTCGAGTCGATAGTCGAGTCGATAGTCGAGTCGATAGTCGAGTCGATAGTCGAGTCGATAGTCGATAGTCGAGTCGATAGTCGATAGTCGATAGTCGAGGCGATAGTCGATAGTCGAGTCGATAGTCGATAGTCGAGTCGATAGTCGAGTCGATAGTCGATAGTCGATAGTCGAGTCGATAGTCGATAGTCGAGTCGATAGTCGATAGTCGAGTCGATAGTCGAGTCGATAGTCGATAGTCGAGTCGATAGTCGAGTCGATAGTCGAGTCGTTAGTCGAGTCGATAGTCGATAGTCGATAGTCGAGTCGATAGTCGATAGTCGATAGTGGAGTCGATAGTCGATAGTCGAGTCGATAGTCGATAGTCGAGTCGATAGTCGATAATCGAGTCGATAGTCGAGTCGATAGTCGAGTCGATAGTCGATAGTCGAGTCGATAGTCGATAGTCGAGTCGATAGTCGATAGTCGAGTCGATAGTCGATAGTCGAGTCGATAGTCGATTCGATAGTCGAGTCGATAGTCAAGTCGATAGTCGATAGTCGAGTCGATAGTCGAGTCGATAGTCCATAGTCGAGTCGATAGTCGATAGTCGAGTCGATAGTCGATAATCGAGTCGATAGTCGAGTCGATAGTCGATAGTCGATAATCGAGTCGATAGTCGAGTCGATAGTCGATAGTCGAGTCGATAGTCGATAGTCGAGTCGATAGTCGTTAGTCGAGTCGATAGTCGATAGTCGAGTCGATAGTCGATAGTCGAGTCGATAGTCGATAGTCGAGTCGATAGTCGATAGGCGAGTCGATAGTCGATAGTCGAGTCGATAGTCGATAGTCGAGTCGATAGTCGATAGTCGAGTCGATAGTCGATAGTCGAGTCGATAGTCGATTCGATAGTCGAGTCGATAGTCGAGTCGATAGTCGATAGTCGAGTCGATAGTCGAGTCGATAGTACATAGTCGAGTCGATAGTCGATAGTCGAGTCGATAGTCCATAGTCGAGTCGATAGTCGATAGTCGAGTCGAGAGTCTAGTCGATAGTCGAGTCGATAGTCGAGTCGATAGTCGAGTCGATAGTCGATAGTCGAGTCGATAGTCGATAGTCGAGGCGATAGTCGATAGTCGAGTCGATAGTCGATAGTCGAGTCGATAGTCGAGTCGATAGTCGATAGTCGAGTCGATAGTCGATAGTCGAGTCGATAGTCGATAGTAGAGTCGATAGTCGATAGTCGAGTCGATAGTCGATAGTCGAGTCGATAGTCGATAGTCGAGTCGATGGTCGATAGTCGAGTCGATAGTCGCTAGTCGAGTCGATAGTCGGTAGTCGAGTCGATAGTCGATAGTCGAGTCGATAGTCGATAGTCGAGTCGATAGTCGATAGTCGAGTCGATAGTCGATAGTCGAGTCGATAGTCGATAGTCGAGTCGATAGTCGATAGTCGAGTCGATAGTCGATAGTCGAGTCGATAGTCGATAGTCGAGTCGATAGTCGATAGTCGAGTCGATAGTCGATAGTCGAGTCGATAGTCGAGTAGATAGTCGATAGTCGAGTCGATAGTCGATAGTCGAGTCGATAGTCGATAGGCGAGTCGATAGTCGATAGTCGAGTCGATAGTCGATAGTCGAGTCGATAGTCGATAGTCGAGTCGATAGTCGAGTCGATAGTCGATAGTCGAGTCGATAGTCGATAGTCGAGTCGATAGTCGAGTCGATAGTCGATAGTCGATAGTCGAGTCGATAGTCGATAGTCGATAGTCGAGTCGATAGTCGATAGTCGAGTCGATAGTCGAGTCGATAGTCGATAGTCGAGTCGATAGTCGATAGTCGAGTCGATAGTCGATAGTCGAGTCGATAGTCGAGTCGATAGTCGAGTCGATAGTCGAGTCGATAGTCGAGTCGATAGTCGAGTCGATAGTCGAGTCGATAGTCGATAGTCGAGTCGATAGTCGATAGTCGATAGTCGAGTCGATAGTCGAGTCGATAGTCGATAGTCGAGTCGATAGTCGATAGTCGAGTCGATAGTCGATAGTAGAGTCGATAGTCGATAGTCGAGTCGATAGTCGATAGTCGAGTCGATAGTCGATAGTCGAGTCGATGTCGATAGTCGAGTCGATAGTCGCTAGTCGAGTCGATAGTCGATAGTCGAGTCGATAGTCGATAGTCGAGTCGATAGTCGATAGTCGAGTCGATAGTCGATAGTCGAGTCGATAGTCGATAGTCGAGTCGATAGTCGATAGTCGAGTCGATAGTCGATAGTCGAGTCGATAGTCGATAGGTCGATAGTCGATAGTCGAGTCGATAGTCGATAGTCGAGTCGATAGTCGATAGTCGAGTCGATAGTCGATAGTCGAGTCGATAGTCGATAGTCGAGTCGATAGTCGATAGTCGAGTCGATAGTCGATAGTCGAGTCGATAGTCGAGTCGATCGTCGATAGTCGAGTCGATAGTCGATAGTCGATAGTCGAGTCGATAGTCGAGTCGATAGTCGAGTCGATAGTCGATAGTCGATAGTCGAGTCGATAGTCGATAGTCGATAGTCGAGTCGATAGTCGATAGTCGAGTCGATAGTCGATAGTCGAGTCGATAGTCGATAGTCGAGT
>OW121815.1:41332610-41355017 GCA_933228935.1 Pemphredon lugubris | reverse complement strand
AGTCGAGTCGATAGTCGAGTCGATAGTCGAGTCGATAGTCGAGTCGATAGTCGAGTCGATAGTCGAGTCGATAGTCGAGTCGATAGTCGAGTCGATAGTCGAGTCGATAGTCGAGTCGATAGTCGAGTCGATAGTCGAGTCGATAGTCGAGTCGATAGTCGAGTCGATAGTCGAGTCGATAGTCGAGTCGATAGTCGAGTCGATAGTCGAGTCGATAGTCGAGTCGATAGTCGAGTCGATAGTCGAGTCGATAGTCGAGTCGATAGTCGAGTCGATAGTCGAGTCGATAGTCGAGTCGATAGTCGAGTCGATAGTCGAGTCGATAGTCGAGTCGATAGTCGAGTCGATAGTCGAGTCGATAGTCGAGTCGATAGTCGAGTCGATAGTCGAGTCGATAGTCGAGTCGATAGTCGAGTCGATAGTCGAGTCGATAGTCGAGTCGATAGTCGAGTCGATAGTCGAGTCGATAGTCGAGTCGATAGTCGAGTCGATAGTCGAGTCGATAGTCGAGTCGATAGTCGAGTCGATAGTCGAGTCGATAGTCGAGTCGATAGTCGAGTCGATAGTCGAGTCGATAGTCGAGTCGATAGTCGAGTCGATAGTCGAGTCGATAGTCGAGTCGATAGTCGAGTCGATAGTCGAGTCGATAGTCGAGTCGATAGTCGAGTCGATAGTCGAGTCGATAGTCGAGTCGATAGTCGAGTCGATAGTCGAGTCGATAGTCGAGTCGATAGTCGAGTCGATAGTCGAGTCGATAGTCGAGTCGATAGTCGAGTCGATAGTCGAGTCGATAGTCGAGTCGATAGTCGAGTCGATAGTCGAGTCGATAGTCGAGTCGATAGTCGAGTCGATAGTCGAGTCGATAGTCGAGTCGATAGTCGAGTCGATAGTCGAGTCGATAGTCGAGTCGATAGTCGAGTCGATAGTCGAGTCGATAGTCGAGTCGATAGTCGAGTCGATAGTCGAGTCGATAGTCGAGTCGATAGTCGAGTCGATAGTCGAGTCGATAGTCGAGTCGATAGTCGAGTCGATAGTCGAGTCGATAGTCGAGTCGATAGTCGAGTCGATAGTCGAGTCGATAGTCGAGTCGATAGTCGAGTCGATAGTCGAGTCGATAGTCGAGTCGATAGTCGAGTCGATAGTCGAGTCGATAGTCGAGTCGATAGTCGAGTCGATAGTCGAGTCGATAGTCGAGTCGATAGTCGAGTCGATAGTCGAGTCGATAGTCGAGTCGATAGTCGAGTCGATAGTCGAGTCGATAGTCGAGTCGATAGTCGAGTCGATAGTCGAGTCGATAGTCGAGTCGATAGTCGAGTCGATAGTCGAGTCGATAGTCGAGTCGATAGTCGAGTCGATAGTCGAGTCGATAGTCGAGTCGATAGTCGAGTCGATAGTCGAGTCGATAGTCGAGTCGATAGTCGAGTCGATAGTCGAGTCGATAGTCGAGTCGATAGTCGAGTCGATAGTCGAGTCGATAGTCGAGTCGATAGTCGAGTCGATAGTCGAGTCGATAGTCGAGTCGATAGTCGAGTCGATAGTCGAGTCGATAGTCGAGTCGATAGTCGAGTCGATAGTCGAGTCGATAGTCGAGTCGATAGTCGAGTCGATAGTCGAGTCGATAGTCGAGTCGATAGTCGAGTCGATAGTCGAGTCGATAGTCGAGTCGATAGTCGAGTCGATAGTCGAGTCGATAGTCGAGTCGATAGTCGAGTCGATAGTCGAGTCGATAGTCGAGTCGATAGTCGAGTCGATAGTCGAGTCGATAGTCGAGTCGATAGTCGAGTCGATAGTCGAGTCGATAGTCGAGTCGATAGTCGAGTCGATAGTCGAGTCGATAGTCGAGTCGATAGTCGAGTCGATAGTCGAGTCGATAGTCGAGTCGATAGTCGAGTCGATAGTCGAGTCGATAGTCGAGTCGATAGTCGAGTCGATAGTCGAGTCGATAGTCGAGTCGATAGTCGAGTCGATAGTCGAGTCGATAGTCGAGTCGATAGTCGAGTCGATAGTCGAGTCGATAGTCGAGTCGATAGTCGAGTCGATAGTCGAGTCGATAGTCGAGTCGATAGTCGAGTCGATAGTCGAGTCGATAGTCGAGTCGATAGTCGAGTCGATAGTCGAGTCGATAGTCGAGTCGATAGTCGAGTCGATAGTCGAGTCGATAGTCGAGTCGATAGTCGAGTCGATAGTCGAGTCGATAGTCGAGTCGATAGTCGAGTCGATAGTCGAGTCGATAGTCGAGTCGATAGTCGAGTCGATAGTCGAGTCGATAGTCGAGTCGATAGTCGAGTCGATAGTCGAGTCGATAGTCGAGTCGATAGTCGAGTCGATAGTCGAGTCGATAGTCGAGTCGATAGTCGAGTCGATAGTCGAGTCGATAGTCGAGTCGATAGTCGAGTCGATAGTCGAGTCGATAGTCGAGTCGATAGTCGAGTCGATAGTCGAGTCGATAGTCGAGTCGATAGTCGAGTCGATAGTCGAGTCGAGTCGAGTCGATAGTCGAGTCGATAGTCGAGTCGATAGTGTCGAGTCGATAGTCGAGTCGATAGTCGAGTCGATAGTCGAGTCGATAGTCGAGTCGATAGTCGAGTCGATAGTCGAGTCGATAGTCGAGTCGATAGTCGAGTCGATAGTCGAGTCGATAGTCGAGTCGATAGTCGAGTCGATAGTCGAGTCGATAGTCGAGTCGATAGTCGAGTCGATAGTCGAGTCGATAGTCGAGTCGATAGTCGAGTCGATAGTCGAGTCGATAGTCGAGTCGATAGTCGAGTCGATAGTCGAGTCGATAGTCGAGTCGATAGTCGAGTCGATAGTCGAGTCGATAGTCGAGTCGATAGTCGAGTCGATAGTCGAGTCGATAGTCGAGTCGATAGTCGAGTCGATAGTCGAGTCGATAGTCGAGTCGATAGTCGAGTCGATAGTCGAGTCGATAGTCGAGTCGATAGTCGAGTCGATAGTCGAGTCGATAGTCGAGTCGATAGTCGAGTCGATAGTCGAGTCGATAGTCGAGTCGATAGTCGAGTCGATAGTCGAGTCGATAGTCGAGTCGATAGTCGAGTCGATAGTCGAGTCGATAGTCGAGTCGATAGTCGAGTCGATAGTCGAGTCGATAGTCGAGTCGATAGTCGAGTCGATAGTCGAGTCGATAGTCGAGTCGATAGTCGAGTCGATAGTCGAGTCGATAGTCGAGTCGATAGTCGAGTCGATAGTCGAGTCGATAGTCGAGTCGATAGTCGAGTCGATAGTCGAGTCGATAGTCGAGTCGATAGTCGAGTCGATAGTCGAGTCGATAGTCGAGTCGATAGTCGAGTCGATAGTCGAGTCGATAGTCGAGTCGATAGTCGAGTCGATAGTCGAGTCGATAGTCGAGTCGATAGTCGAGTCGATAGTCGAGTCGATAGTCGAGTCGATAGTCGAGTCGATAGTCGAGTCGATAGTCGAGTCGATAGTCGAGTCGATAGTCGAGTCGATAGTCGAGTCGATAGTCGAGTCGATAGTCGAGTCGATAGTCGAGTCGATAGTCGAGTCGATAGTCGAGTCGATAGTCGAGTCGATAGTCGAGTCGATAGTCGAGTCGATAGTCGAGTCGATAGTCGAGTCGATAGTCGAGTCGATAGTCGAGTCGATAGTCGAGTCGATAGTCGAGTCGATAGTCGAGTCGATAGTCGAGTCGATAGTCGAGTCGATAGTCGAGTCGATAGTCGAGTCGATAGTCGAGTCGATAGTCGAGTCGATAGTCGAGTCGATAGTCGAGTCGATAGTCGAGTCGAAGTCGAGTCGATAGTCGAGTCGATAGTCGAGTCGATAGTCGAGTCGATAGTCGAGTCGATAGTCGAGTCGATAGTCGAGTCGATAGTCGAGTCGATAGTCGAGTCGATAGTCGAGTCGATAGTCGAGTCGATAGTCGAGTCGATAGTCGAGTCGATAGTCGAGTCGATAGTCGAGTCGATAGTCGAGTCGATAGTCGAGTCGATAGTCGAGTCGATAGTCGAGTCGATAGTCGAGTCGATAGTCGAGTCGATAGTCGAGTCGATAGTCGAGTCGATAGTCGAGTCGATAGTCGAGTCGATAGTCGAGTCGATAGTCGAGTCGATAGTCGAGTCGATAGTCGAGTCGATAGTCGAGTCGATAGTCGAGTCGATAGTCGAGTCGATAGTCGAGTCGATAGTCGAGTCGATAGTCGAGTCGATAGTCGAGTCGATAGTCGAGTCGATAGTCGAGTCGATAGTCGAGTCGATAGTCGAGTCGATAGTCGAGTCGATAGTCGAGTCGATAGTCGAGTCGATAGTCGAGTCGATAGTCGAGTCGATAGTCGAGTCGATAGTCGAGTCGATAGTCGAGTCGATAGTCGAGTCGATAGTCGAGTCGATAGTCGAGTCGATAGTCGAGTCGATAGTCGAGTCGATAGTCGAGTCGATAGTCGAGTCGATAGTCGAGTCGATAGTCGAGTCGATAGTCGAGTCGATAGTCGAGTCGATAGTCGAGTCGATAGTCGAGTCGATAGTCGAGTCGATAGTCGAGTCGATAGTCGAGTCGATAGTCGAGTCGATAGTCGAGTCGATAGTCGAGTCGATAGTCGAGTCGATAGTCGAGTCGATAGTCGAGTCGATAGTCGAGTCGATAGTCGAGTCGATAGTCGAGTCGATAGTCGAGTCGATAGTCGAGTCGATAGTCGAGTCGATAGTCGAGTCGATAGTCGAGTCGATAGTCGAGTCGATAGTCGAGTCGATAGTCGAGTCGATAGTCGAGTCGATAGTCGAGTCGATAGTCGAGTCGATAGTCGAGTCGATAGTCGAGTCGATAGTCGAGTCGATAGTCGAGTCGATAGTCGAGTCGATAGTCGAGTCGATAGTCGAGTCGATAGTCGAGTCGATAGTCGAGTCGATAGTCGAGTCGATAGTCGAGTCGATAGTCGAGTCGATAGTCGAGTCGATAGTCGAGTCGATAGTCGAGTCGATAGTCGAGTCGATAGTCGAGTCGATAGTCGAGTCGATAGTCGAGTCGATAGTCGAGTCGATAGTCGAGTCGATAGTCGAGTCGATAGTCGAGTCGATAGTCGAGTCGATAGTCGAGTCGATAGTCGAGTCGATAGTCGAGTCGATAGTCGAGTCGATAGTCGAGTCGATAGTCGAGTCGATAGTCGAGTCGATAGTCGAGTCGATAGTCGAGTCGATAGTCGAGTCGATAGTCGAGTCGATAGTCGAGTCGATAGTCGAGTCGATAGTCGAGTCGATAGTCGAGTCGATAGTCGAGTCGATAGTCGAGTCGATAGTCGAGTCGATAGTCGAGTCGATAGTCGAGTCGATAGTCGAGTCGATAGTCGAGTCGATAGTCGAGTCGATAGTCGAGTCGATAGTCGAGTCGATAGTCGAGTCGATAGTCGAGTCGATAGTCGAGTCGATAGTCGAGTCGATAGTCGAGTCGATAGTCGAGTCGATAGTCGAGTCGATAGTCGAGTCGATAGTCGAGTCGATAGTCGAGTCGATAGTCGAGTCGATAGTCGAGTCGATAGTCGAGTCGATAGTCGAGTCGATAGTCGAGTCGATAGTCGAGTCGATAGTCGAGTCGATTGTCGAGTCGATAGTCGAGTCGAGTCGAGTCGATAGTCGAGTCGAGTCGGGTCGATAGTCGAGTCGAGTAGAGTCGATAGTTGAGTCGAGTCGAGTCGATAGTCGAGTCGAGTCGAGTCGATAGTCGAGTCGACAGTCGAGTCGAGGATAGTCGATAGTCGATAGTCGAGTCGAGTCGAGTCGATAGTCGAGTCGAGTCGAGTGGATAGTCGAGTCGAGTCGAGTCGAGTCGATAGTTGAGTCGAGTCGAGTCGATAGTCGAGTCGAGTCGAGTCGATAGTCGAGTCGATAGTCGAGTCGATAGTCGAGTCGATAGTCGAGTCGATAGTCGAGTCGATAGTCGAGTCGATAGTCGAGTCGATAGTCGAGTCGATAGTCGAGTCGATAGTCGAGTCGATAGTCGAGTCGATAGTCGAGTCGATAGTCGAGTCGATAGTCGAGTCGATAGTCGAGTCGATAGTCGAGTCGATAGTCGAGTCGATAGTCGAGTCGATAGTCGAGTCGATAGTCGAGTCGATAGTCGAGTCGATAGTCGAGTCGATAGTCGAGTCGATAGTCGAGTCGAGTCGAGTCGATAGTCGAGTCGAGTCGAGTGGAGAGTCGAGTCGAGTCGAGTCGAGTCGAGTCGAGTCGATAGTCGAGTCGAGTCGAGTCGATAGTCGAGTCGATAGTCGAGTCGATAGTCGAGTCGATAGTCGAGTCGATAGTCGAGTCGATAGTCGAGTCGATAGTCGAGTCGATGGTCGAGTCGATAGTCGAGTCGATAGTCGAGTCGATAGTCGAGTCGATAGTCGAGTCGATAGTCGAGTCGATAGTCGAGTCGATAGTCGAGTCGATAGTCGAGTCGATAGTCGAGTGGATAGTCGAGTCGATAGTCGAGTCGATAGTCGAGTCGATAGTCGAGTCGATAGTCGAGTCGATAGTCGAGTCGATAGTCGAGTCGATAGTCGAGTCGATAGTCGAGTCGATAGTCGAGTCGATAGTCGAGTCGATAGTCGAGTCGATAGTCGAGTCGATAGTCGAGTCGATAGTCGAGTCGATAGTCGAGTCGGGTCGAGTCGAGTCGATAGTCGAGTCGAGTCGAGTCGATAGTCGAGTCGAGTCGAGTCGATAGTCGAGTCGAGTCGAGTCGATAGTCGAGTCGAGTCGAGTGGATAGTCGAGTCGAGTCGAGTCGAGTCGATAGTTGAGTCGAGTCGAGTCGATAGTCGAGTCGAGTCGAGTCGATAGTCGAGTCGATAGTCGAGTCGCTAGTCGAGTCGATAGTCGAGTCGATAGTCGAGTCGATAGTCGAGTCGATAGTCGAGTCGATAGTCGAGTCGATAGTCGAGTCGATAGTCGAGTCGATAGTCGAGTCGATAGTCGAGTCCATAGTCGAGTCGAGTCGAGTCGATAGTCGAGTCGAGTCGAGTGGATAGTCGAGTCGAGTCGAGTCGAGTCGATAGTCGAGTCGAGTCGAGTCGATAGTCGAGTCGAGTCGAGTCGATAGTCGAGTCGATAGTCGAGTCGATAGTCGAGTCGATAGTCGAGTCGATAGTCGAGTCGATAGTCGAGTCGATAGTCGAGTCGATAGTCGAGTCGATAGTAGAGTCGATAGTCGAGTCGATAGTCGAGTCGATAGTCGAGTCGATAGTCGAGTCGATAGTCGAGTCGATAGTCGAGTCGATAGTCGAGTCGATAGTCGAGTCGATAGTCGAGTCGATAGTCGAGTCGATAGTCGAGTCGATAGTCGAGTCGATAGTCGAGTCGATAGTCGAGTCGATAGTCGAGTCGATAGTCGAGTCGATAGTCGATAGTCGAGTCGATAGTCGAGTCGATAGTCGAGTCGATAGTCGAGTCGATAGTCGAGTCGATAGTCGAGTCGATAGTCGAGTCGATAGTCGAGTCGATAGTCGAGTCGATAGTCGAGTCGATAGTCGAGTCGATAGTCCAGTCAAGTCGAGTCGATAGTCGAGTCGAGTCGAGTCGATAGTCGAGTCGAGTCGAGTCGAGTCGATAGTCGAGTCGAGTCGAGTCGATAGTCGAGTCGATAGTCGAGTCGATAGTCGAGTCGATAGTCGAGTCGAGTCGAGTCGAGTCGATAGTCGAGTCGAGTCGAGTCGATAGTCGAGTCGATAGTCGAGTCGATTGTCGAGTCGATAGTCGAGTCTATAGTCGAGTCGATAGTCGAGTCGATAGTCGAGTCGATAGTCGAGTCGATAGTCGAGTCGATAGTCGAGTCGATAGTCGAGTCGATAGTCGAGTCGATAGTCGAGTCGATAGTCGAGTCGATAGTCGAGTCGATAGTCGAGTCGAGTCGAGTGGATAGTCGAGTCGAGTCGATTCGAGTCGATAGTTGAGTCGAGTCGAGTCGATAGTCGAGTCGATAGTCGAGTCGATAGTCGAGTCGATAGTCGAGTCGATAGTCGAGTCGATAGTCGAGTCGATAGTCGAGTCGATAGTCGAGTCGATAGTCGAGTCGATAGTCGAGTCGATAGTCGAGTCGATAGTCGAGTCGATAGTCGAGTCGATAGTCGAGTCGATAGTCGAGTCGATAGTCGAGTCGATAGTCGAGTCGATAGTCGAGTCGATAGTCGAGTCGATAGTCGAGTCGATAGTCGAGTCGATAGTCGAGTCGATAGTCGAGTCGATAGTCGAGTCGATAGTCGAGTCGATAGTCGATAGTCGAGTCGATAGTCGAGTCGATAGTCGAGTCGATAGTCGAGTCGATAGTCGAGTCGATAGTCGAGTCGATAGTCGAGTCGATAGTCGAGTCGATAGTCGAGTCGATTGTCGAGTCGATAGTCGAGTCGATAGTCGAGTCGATAGTCGAGTCGATAGTCGAGTCGATAGTCGAGTCGATAGTCGAGTCGATAGTCGAGTCGATAGTCGAGTCGATAGTCGAGTCGATAGTCGAGTCGATTGTCGAGTCGATAGTCGAGTCGAGTCGAGTCGATAGTCGAGTCGAGTCGGGTCGATAGTCGAGTCGAGTCGAGTCGATAGTTGAGTCGAGTCGAGTCGATAGTCGAGTCGAGTCGAGTCGATAGTCGAGTCGACAGTCGAGTCGAGGATAGTCGATAGTCGATAGTCGAGTCGAGTCGAGTCGATAGTCGAGTCGAGTCGATAGTCGAGTCGAGTCGAGTGGATAGTCGAGTCGAGTCGAGTCGAGTCGATAGTTGAGTCGAGTCGAGTCGATAGTCGAGTCGAGTCGAGTCGATAGTCGAGTCGATAGTCGAGTCGATAGTCGAGTCGATAGTCGAGTCGATAGTCGAGTCGATAGTCGAGTCGATAGTCGAGTCGATAGTCGAGTCGATAGTCGAGTCGAGTCGAGTGGATAGTCGAGTCGAGTCGAGTCGAGTCGATAGTTGAGTCGAGTCGAGTCGATAGTCGAGTCGATAGTCGAGTCGATAGTCGAGTCGATAGTCGAGTCGATAGTCGAGTCGATAGTCGAGTCGATAGTCGAGTCGATAGTCGAGTCGATAGTCGAGTCGATAGTCGAGTCGATAGTCGAGTCGATAGTCGAGTCGATAGTCGAGTCGATAGTCGAGTCGATAGTCGAGTCGATAGTCGAGTCGATAGTCGAGTCGATAGTCGAGTCGATAGTCGAGTCGATAGTCGAGTCGATAGTCGAGTCGATAGTCGAGTCGATAGTCGAGTCGATAGTCGATAGTCGAGTCGATAGTCGAGTCGATAGTCGATAGTCGAGTCGATAGTCGAGTCGATAGTCGAGTCGATAGTCGAGTCGATAGTCGAGTCGATAGTCGAGTCGATAGTCGAGTCGATAGTCGAGTCGATAGTCGAGTCGATTGTCGAGTCGATAGTCGAGTCGATAGTCGAGTCGATAGTCGAGTCGATAGTCGAGTCGATAGTCGAGTCGATAGTCGAGTCGATAGTCGAGTCGATAGTCGAGTCGATAGTCGAGTCGATAGTCGAGTCGATTGTCGAGTCGATAGTCGAGTCGAGTCGAGTCGATAGTCGAGTCGAGTCGGGTCGATAGTCGAGTCGAGTCGAGTCGATAGTTGAGTCGAGTCGAGTCGATAGTCGAGTCGAGTCGAGTCGATAGTCGAGTCGACAGTCGAGTCGAGGATAGTCGATAGTCGATAGTCGAGTCGAGTCGAGTCGATAGTCGAGTCGAGTCGATAGTCGAGTCGAGTCGAGTGGATAGTCGAGTCGAGTCGAGTCGAGTCGATAGTTGAGTCGAGTCGAGTCGATTGTCGAGTCGAGTCGAGTCGATAGTCGAGTCGATAGTCGAGTCGATAGTCGAGTCGATAGTCGAGTCGATAGTCGAGTCGATAGTCGAGTCGATAGTCGAGTCGATAGTCGAGTCGATAGTCGAGTCGATAGTCGAGTCGATAGTCGAGTCGATAGTCGAGTCGATAGTCGAGTCGATAGTCGAGTCGATAGTCGAGTCGATAGTCGAGTCGATAGTCGAGTCGATAGTCGAGTCGATAGTCGAGTCGATAGTCGAGTCGATAGTCGAGTCGAGTCGAGTCGATAGTCGAGTCGAGTCGAGTGGATAGTCGAGTCGAGTCGAGTCGAGTCGAGTCGAGTCGATAGTCGAGTCGAGTCGAGTCGATAGTCGAGTCGATAGTCGAGTCGATAGTCGAGTCGATAGTCGAGTAGATAGTCGAGTCGATAGTCGAGTCGATAGTCGAGTCGATGGTCGAGTCGATAGTCGAGTCGATAGTCGAGTCGATAGTCGAGTCGATAGTCGAGTCGATAGTCGAGTCGATAGTCGAGTCGATAGTCGAGTCGATAGTCGAGTCGATAGTCGAGTCGATAGTCGAGTCGATAGTCGAGTCGATAGTCGAGTCGATAGTCGAGTCGATAGTCGAGTCGATAGTCGAGTCGATAGTCGAGTCGATAGTCGAGTCGATAGTCGAGTCGATAGTCGAGTCGATAGTCGAGTCGATAGTCGAGTCCATAGTGGAGTCGAGTCGAGTCGATAGTCGAGTCGAGTCGAGTGGATAGTCGAGTCGAGTCGAGTCGAGTCGATAGTCGAGTCGAGTCGAGTCTATAGTCGTGTCGAGTCGAGTCGATAGTCGAGTCGATAGTCGAGTCGATAGTCGAGTCGATAGTCGAGTCGATAGTCGAGTCGATAGTCGAGTCGATAGTCGAGTCGATAGTCGAGTCGATAGTCGAGTCGATAGTCGAGTCGATAGTCGAGTCGATAGTCGAGTCGATAGTCGAGTCGATAGTCGAGTCGATAGTCGAGTCGATAGTCGAGTCGATAGTCGAGTCGATAGTCGAGTCGATAGTCGAGTCGATAGTCGAGTCGATAGTCGAGTCGATAGTCGAGTCGATAGTCGAGTCGATAGTCGAGTCGATAGTCGAGTCGATAGTCGAGTCGATAGTCGATAGTCGAGTCGATAGTCGAGTCGATAGTCGAGTCGATAGTCGAGTCGATAGTCGAGTCGATAGTCGAGTCGATAGTCGAGTCGATAGTCGAGTCGATAGTCGAGTCGATAGTCGAGTCGATAGTCGAGTCGATAGTCCAGTCAAGTCGAGTCGATAGTCGAGTCGAGTCGAGTCGATAGTCGAGTCGAGTCGAGTCGAGTCGATAGTCGAGTCGAGTCGTGTCGATAGTCGAGTCGATTGTCGAGTCGATTGTCGAGTCGATAGTCGAGTCGAGTCGAGTCGAGTCGATAGTCGAGTCGAGTCGAGTCGATAGTCGAGTCGATAGTCGAGTCGATTGTCGAGTCGATAGTCGAGTCGATAGTCGAGTCGATAGTCGAGTCGATAGTCGAGTCGATAGTCGAGTCGATAGTCGAGTCGATAGTCGAGTCGATAGTCGAGTCGATAGTCGAGTCGATAGTCGAGTCGATAGTCGAGTCGATAGTCGAGTCGATAGTCGAGTCGAGTCGAGTGGATAGTCGAGTCGAGTCGAGTCGAGTCGATAGTTGAGTCGAGTCGAGTCGATAGTCGAGTCGATAGTCGAGTCGATAGTCGAGTCGATAGTCGAGTCGATAGTCGAGTCGATAGTCGAGTCGATAGTCGAGTCGATAGTCGAGTCGATAGTCGAGTCGATAGTCGAGTCGATAGTCGAGTCGATAGTCGAGTCGATAGTCGAGTCGATAGTCGAGTCGATAGTCGAGTCGATAGTCGAGTCGATAGTCGAGTCGATAGTCGAGTCGATAGTCGAGTCGATAGTCGAGTCGATAGTCGAGTCGATAGTCGAGTCGATAGTCGAGTCGATAGTCGAGTCGATAGTAGAGTCGATAGTCGATAGTCGAGTCGATAGTCGAGTCGATAGTCGAGTCGATAGTCGAGTCGATAGTCGAGTCGATAGTCGAGTCGATAGTCGAGTCGATAGTCGAGTCGATAGTCGAGTCGATTGTCGAGTCGATAGTCGAGTCGATAGTCGAGTCGATAGTCGAGTCGATAGTCGAGTCGATAGTCGAGTCGATAGTCGAGTCGATTGTCGAGTCGATAGTCGAGTCGAGTCGAGTCGATAGTCGAGTCGAGTCGGGTCGATAGTCGAGTCGAGTCGAGTCGATAGTTGAGTCGAGTCGAGTCGATAGTCGAGTCGAGTCGAGTCGATAGTCGAGTCGACAGTCGAGTCGAGGATAGTCGATAGTCGATAGTCGAGTCGAGTCGAGTCGATAGTCGAGTCGAGTCGATAGTCGAGTCGAGTCGAGTGGATAGTCGAGTCGAGTCGAGTCGAGTCGATAGTTGAGTCGAGTCGAGTCGATAGTCGAGTCGAGTCGAGTCGATAGTCGAGTCGATAGTCGAGTCGATAGTCGAGTCGATAGTCGAGTCGATAGTCGAGTCGATAGTCGAGTCGATAGTCGAGTCGATAGTCGAGTCGATAGTCGAGTCGATAGTCGAGTCGATAGTCGAGTCGATAGTCGAGTCGATAGTCGAGTCGATAGTCGAGTCGATAGTCGAGTCGATAGTCGAGTCGATAGTCGAGTCGATAGTCGAGTCGATAGTCGAGTCGATAGTCGAGTCGATAGTCGAGTCGATAGTCGAGTCGATAGTCGAGTCGATAGTCGAGTCGAGTCGAGTCGATAGTCGAGTCGAGTCGAGTGGATAGTCGAGTCGAGTCGAGTCGAGTCGAGTCGAGTCGATAGTCGAGTCGAGTCGAGTCGATAGTCGAGTCGATAGTCGAGTCGATAGTCGAGTCGATAGTCGAGTAGATAGTCGAGTCGATAGTCGAGTCGATAGTCGAGTCGATGGTCGAGTCGATAGTCGAGTCGATAGTCGAGTCGATAGTCGAGTCGATAGTCGAGTCGATAGTCGAGTCGATAGTCGAGTCGATAGTCGAGTCGATAGTCGAGTCGATAGTCGAGTAGATAGTCGAGTCGATAGTCGAGTCGATAGTCGAGTCGATAGTCGAGTCGATAGTCGAGTCGATAGTCGAGTCGATAGTCGAGTCGATAGTCGAGTCGATAGTCGAGTCGATAGTCGAGTCGATAGTCGAGTCGATAGTCGAGTCGATAGTCGAGTCGATAGTCGAGTCGATAGTCGAGTCGATAGTCGAGTCGATAGTCGAGTCGATAGTCGAGTCGATAGTCGAGTCGGGTCGAGTCGAGTCGATAGTCGAGTCGAGTCGAGTCGATAGTCGAGTCGAGTCGAGTCGATAGTCGAGTCGATAGTCGAGTCGATAGTCGAGTCGATAGTCGAGTCGATAGTCGAGTCGATAGTCGAGTCGATAGTCGAGTCGATAGTCGAGTCGATAGTCGAGTCGATAGTCGAGTCGATAGTCCAGTCAAGTCGAGTCGATAGTCGAGTCGAGTCGAGTCGATAGTCGAGTCGAGTCGAGTCGAGTCGATAGTCGAGTCGAGTCGAGTCGATAGTCGAGTCGATAGTCGAGTCGATTGTCGAGTCGATAGTCGAGTCGAGTCGAGTCGAGTCGATAGTCGAGTCGAGTCGAGTCGATAGTCGAGTCGATAGTCGAGTCGATAGTCGAGTCGATAGTCGAGTCGATAGTCGAGTCGATAGTCGAGTCGATAGTCGAGTCGATAGTCGAGTCGATAGTCGAGTCGATAGTCGAGTCGATAGTCGAGTCGATAGTCGAGTCGATAGTCGAGTCGATAGTCGAGTCGAGTCGAGTGGATAGTCGAGTCGAGTCGAGTCGAGTCGATAGTTGAGTCGAGTCGAGTCGATAGTCGAGTCGATAGTCGAGTCGATAGTCGAGTCGATAGTCGAGTCGATAGTCGAGTCGATAGTCGAGTCGATAGTCGAGTCGATAGTCGAGTCGATAGTCGAGTCGATAGTCGAGTCGATAGTCGAGTCGATAGTCGAGTCGATAGTCGAGTCGATAGTCGAGTCGATAGTCGAGTCGATAGTCGAGTCGATAGTCGAGTCGATAGTCGAGTCGATAGTCGAGTCGATAGTCGAGTCGATAGTCGAGTCGATAGTCGAGTCGATAGTCGAGTCGATAGTCGAGTCGATAGTCGAGTCGATAGTCGAGTCGATAGTCGAGTCGATAGTCGAGTCGATAGTCGAGTCGATAGTCGAGTCGATAGTCGAGTCGAGTCGAGTCGATAGTCGAGTCGAGTCGAGTGGATAGTCGAGTCGAGTCGAGTCGAGTCGAGTCGAGTCGATAGTCGAGTCGAGTCGAGTCGATAGTCGAGTCGATAGTCGAGTCGATAGTCGAGTCGATAGTCGAGTAGATAGTCGAGTCGATAGTCGAGTCGATAGTCGAGTCGATGGTCGAGTCGATAGTCGAGTCGATAGTCGAGTCGATAGTCGAGTCGATAGTCGAGTCGATAGTCGAGTCGATAGTCGAGTCGATAGTCGAGTCGATAGTCGAGTCGATAGTCGAGTCGATAGTCGAGTCGATAGTCGAGTCGATAGTCGAGTCGATAGTCGAGTCGATAGTCGAGTCGATAGTCGAGTCGATAGTCGAGTCGATAGTCGAGTCGATAGTCGAGTCGATAGTCGAGTCGATAGTCGAGTCGATAGTCGAGTCGATAGTCGAGTCCATAGTCGAGTCGAGTCGAGTCGATAGTCGAGTCGAGTCGAGTGGATAGTCGAGTCGAGTCGAGTCGAGTCGATAGTCGAGTCGAGTCGAGTCGATAGTCGAGTCGAGTCGAGTCGATAGTCGAGTCGATAGTCGAGTCGATAGTCGAGTCGATAGTCGAGTCGATAGTCGAGTCGATAGTCGAGTCGATAGTCGAGTCGATAGTCGAGTCGATAGTCGAGTCGATAGTCGAGTCGATAGTCGAGTCGATAGTCGAGTCGATAGTCGAGTCGATAGTCGAGTCGATAGTCGAGTCGATAGTCGAGTCGATAGTCGAGTCGATAGTCGAGTCGATAGTCGAGTCGATAGTCGAGTCGATAGTCGAGTCGATAGTCGAGTCGATAGTCGAGTCGATAGTCGAGTCGATAGTCGAGTCGATAGTCGATAGTCGAGTCGATAGTCGAGTCGATAGTCGAGTCGATAGTCGAGTCGATAGTCGAGTCGATAGTCGAGTCGATAGTCGAGTCGATAGTCGAGTCGATAGTCGAGTCGATAGTCGAGTCGATAGTCCAGTCAAGTCGAGTCGATAGTCGAGTCGAGTCGAGTCGATAGTCGAGTCGAGTCGAGTCGAGTCGATAGTCGAGTCGAGTCGAGTCGATAGTCGAGTCGATAGTCGAGTCGATTGTCGAGTCGAGAGTCGAGTCGAGTCGAGTCGAGTCGATAGTCGAGTCGAGTCGAGTCGATAGTCGAGTCGATAGTCGAGTCGATTGTCGAGTCGATAGTCGAGTCGATAGTCGAGTCGATAGTCGAGTCGATAGTCGAGTCGATAGTCGAGTCGATAGTCGAGTCGATAGTCGAGTCGATAGTCGAGTCGATAGTCGAGTCGATAGTCGAGTCGATAGTAGAGTCGATAGTCGAGTCGATAGTCGAGTCGAGTCGAGTGGATAGTCGAGTCGAGTCGAGTCGAGTCGATAGTTGAGTCGAGTCGAGTCGATAGTCGAGTCGATAGTCGAGTCGATAGTCGAGTCGATAGTCGAGTCGATAGTCGAGTCGATAGTCGAGTCGATAGTCGAGTCGATAGTCGAGTCGATAGTCGAGTCGATAGTCGAGTCGATAGTCGAGTCGATAGTCGAGTCGATAGTCGAGTCGATAGTCGAGTCGATAGTCGAGTCGATAGTCGAGTCGATAGTCGAGTCGATAGTCGAGTCGATAGTCGAGTCGATAGTCGAGTCGATAGTCGAGTCGATAGTCGAGTCGATAGTCGAGTCGATAGTCGAGTCGATAGTCGAGTCGATAGTCGATAGTCGAGTCGATAGTCGAGTCGATAGTCGAGTCGATAGTCGAGTCGATAGTCGAGTCGATAGTCGAGTCGATAGTCGAGTCGATAGTCGAGTCGATAGTCGAGTCGATTGTCGAGTCGATAGTCGAGTCGATAGTCGAGTCGATAGTCGAGTCGATAGTCGAGTCGATAGTCGAGTCGATAGTCGAGTCGATTGTCGAGTCGATAGTCGAGTCGAGTCGAGTCGATAGTCGAGTCGAGTCGGGTCGATAGTCGAGTCGAGTCGAGTCGATAGTTGAGTCGAGTCGAGTCGATAGTCGAGTCGAGTCGAGTCGATAGTCGAGTCGACAGTCGAGTCGAGGATAGTCGATAGTCGATAGTCGAGTCGAGTCGAGTCGATAGTCGAGTCGAGTCGATAGTCGAGTCGAGTCGAGTGGATAGTCGAGTCGAGTCGAGTCGAGTCGATAGTTGAGTCGAGTCGAGTCGATAGTCGAGTCGAGTCGAGTCGATAGTCGAGTCGATAGTCGAGTCGATAGTCGAGTCGATAGTCGAGTCGATAGTCGAGTCGATAGTCGAGTCGATAGTCGAGTCGATAGTCGAGTCGATAGTCGAGTCGATAGTCGAGTCGATAGTCGAGTCGATAGTCGAGTCGATAGTCGAGTCGATAGTCGAGTCGATAGTCGAGTCGATAGTCGAGTCGATAGTCGAGTCGATAGTCGAGTCGATAGTCGAGTCGATAGTCGAGTCGATAGTCGAGTCGAGTCGAGTCGATAGTCGAGTCGAGTCGAGTGGATAGTCGAGTCGAGTCGAGTCGAGTCGAGTCGAGTCGATAGTCGAGTCGAGTCGAGTCGATAGTCGAGTCGATAGTCGAGTCGATAGTCGAGTCGATAGTCGAGTAGATAGTCGAGTCGATAGTCGAGTCGATAGTCGAGTCGATGGTCGAGTCGATAGTCGAGTCGATAGTCGAGTCGATAGTCGAGTCGATAGTCGAGTCGATAGTCGAGTCGATAGTCGAGTCGATAGTCGAGTCGATAGTCGAGTCGATAGTCGAGTCGATAGTCGAGTCGATAGTCGAGTCGATAGTCGAGTCGATAGTCGAGTCGATAGTCGAGTCGATAGTCGAGTCGATAGTCGAGTCGATAGTCGAGTCGATAGTCGAGTCGATAGTCGAGTCGATAGTCGAGTCGATAGTCGAGTCGATAGTCGAGTCGATAGTCGAGTCGATAGTCGAGTCGATAGTCGAGTCGATAGTCGAGTCGATAGTCGAGTCGATAGTCGAGTCGATAGTCGAGTCGGGTCGAGTCGAGTCGATAGTCGAGTCGAGTCGAGTCGATAGTCGAGTCGAGTCGAGTCGATAGTCGAGTCGAGTCGAGTCGATAGTCGAGTCGAGTCGAGTGGATAGTCGAGTCGAGTCGAGTCGAGTCGATAGTTGAGTCGAGTCGAGTCGATAGTCGAGTCGAGTCGAGTCGATAGTCGAGTCGATAGTCGAGTCGATAGTCGAGTCGATAGTCGAGTCGATAGTCGAGTCGATAGTCGAGTCGATAGTCGAGTCGATAGTCGAGTCGATAGTCGAGTCGATAGTCGAGTCGATAGTCGAGTCGATAGTCGAGTCGATAGTCGAGTCGAGTCGAGTCGATAGTCGAGTCGAGTCGAGTGGATAGTCGAGTCGAGTCGAGTCGAGTCGATAGTCGAGTCGAGTCGAGTCGATAGTCGAGTCGAGTCGAGTCGATAGTCGAGTCGATAGTCGAGTCGATAGTCGAGTCGATAGTCGAGTCGATAGTCGAGTCGATAGTCGAGTCGATAGTCGAGTCGATAGTCGAGTCGATAGTCGAGTCGATAGTCGAGTCGATAGTCGAGTCGATAGTCGAGTCGATAGTCGAGTCGATAGTCGAGTCGATAGTCGAGTCGATAGTCGAGTCGATAGTCGAGTCGATAGTCGAGTCGATAGTCGAGTCGATAGTCGAGTCGATAGTCGAGTCGATAGTCGAGTCGATAGTCGAGTCGATAGTCGAGTCGATAGTCGAGTCGATAGTCGAGTCGATAGTCGAGTCGATAGTCGAGTCGATAGTCGAGTCGATAGTCGAGTCGATAGTCGAGTCGATAGTCGAGTCGATAGTCGAGTCGATAGTCGAGTCGATAGTCGAGTCGATAGTCGAGTCGATAGTCGAGTCGATAGTCGAGTCGATAGTCGAGTCGATAGTCGAGTCGATAGTCGAGTCGATAGTCGAGTCGATAGTCGAGTCGATAGTCGAGTCGATAGTCGAGTCGATAGTCGAGTCGATAGTCGAGTCGATAGTCGAGTCGATAGTCGAGTCGATAGTCGAGTCGATAGTCGAGTCGATAGTCGAGTCGATTGTCGAGTCGATAGTCGAGTCGATAGTCGAGTCGATAGTCGAGTCGATAGTCGAGTCGATAGTCGAGTCGATAGTCGAGTCGATAGTCGAGTCGATAGTCGAGTCGATAGTCGAGTCGATAGTCGAGTCGATAGTCGAGTCGATAGTCGAGTCGATAGTCGAGTCGATAGTCGAGTCGATAGTCGAGTCGATAGTCGAGTCGATAGTCGAGTCGATAGTCGAGTCGATAGTCGAGTCGATAGTCGAGTCGATAGTCGAGTCGATAGTCGAGTCGATAGTCGAGTCGATTGTCGAGTCGATAGTCGAGTCGATAGTCGAGTCGATAGTCGAGTCGATAGTCGAGTCGATAGTCGAGTCGAAAGTCGAGTCGATAGTCGAGTCGATAGTCGAGTCGATAGTCGAGTCGATAGTCGAGTCGATAGTCGAGTCGATAGTCGAGTCGATAGTCGAGTCGATAGTCGAGTCGATAGTCGAGTCGATAGTCGAGTCGATAGTCGAGTCGATAGTCGAGTCGATAGTCGAGTCGATAGTCGAGTCGATAGTCGAGTCGATAGTCGAGTCGATAGTCGAGTCGATAGTCGAGTCGATAGTCGAGTCGATAGTCGAGTCGATAGTCGAGTCGATAGTCGAGTCGATAGTCGAGTCGAGAGTCGAGTCGATAGTCGAGTCGATAGTCGAGTCGATAGTCGAGTCGATAGTCGAGTCGATAGTCGAGTCGATAGTCGAGTCGAGGATAGTCGATAGTCGATAGTCGAGTCGAGTCGAGTCGATAGTCGTGTCGAGTCGATAGTCGAGTCGAGTCGAGTGGATAGTCGAGTCGAGTCGAGTCGAGTCGATAGTTGAGTCGAGTCGAGTCGATAGTCGAGTCGAGTCGAGTCGATAGTCGAGTCGATAGTCGAGTCGATAGTCGAGTCGATAGTCGAGTCGATAGTCGAGTCGATAGTCGAGTCGATAGTCGAGTCGATAGTCGAGTCGATAGTCGAGTCGATAGTCGAGTCGATAGTCGAGTCGATAGTCGAGTCGATAGTCGAGTCGATAGTCGAGTCGATAGTCGAGTCGATAGTCGAGTCGATAGTCGAGTCGATAGTCGAGTCGATAGTCGAGTCGATAGTCGAGTCGATAGTCGAGTCGATAGTCGAGTCGATAGTCGAGTCGATAGTCGAGTCGATAGTCGAGTCGATAGTCGAGTCGATAGTCGAGTCGAGTCGAGTCGATAGTCGAGTCGAGTCGAGTGGATAGTCGAGTCGAGTCGAGTCGAGTCGAGTCGAGTCGATAGTCGAGTCGAGTCGAGTCGATAGTCGAGTCGATAGTCGAGTCGATAGTCGAGTCGATAGTCGAGTCGATAGTCGAGTCGATAGTCGAGTCGATAGTCGAGTCGATGGTCGAGTCGATGGTCGAGTCGATAGTCGAGTCGATAGTCGAGTCGATAGTCGAGTCGATAGTCGAGTCGATAGTCGAGTCGATAGTCGAGTCGATAGTCGAGTCGATAGTCGAGTGGATAGTCGAGTCGATAGTCGAGTCGATAGTCGAGTCGATAGTCGAGTCGATAGTCGAGTCGATAGTCGAGTCGATAGTCGAGTCGATAGTCGAGTCGATAGTCGAGTCGATAGTCGAGTCGATAGTCGAGTCGATAGTCGAGTCGATAGTCGAGTCGATAGTCGAGTCGATAGTCGAGTCGATAGTCGAGTCGGGTCGAGTCGAGTCGATAGTCGAGTCGAGTCGAGTCGATAGTCGAGTCGAGTCGAGTCGATAGTCGAGTCGAGTCGAGTCGATAGTCGAGTCGAGTCGAGTGGATAGTCGAGTCGAGTCGAGTCGAGTCGATAGTTGAGTCGAGTCGAGTCGATAGTCGAGTCGAGTCGAGTCGAGTCGAGTCGATAGTTGAGTCGAGTCGAGTCGATAGTCGAGTCGAGTCGAGTCGATAGTCGAGTCGATAGTCGAGTCGATAGTCGAGTCGATAGTCGAGTCGATAGTCGAGTCGATAGTCGAGTCGATAGTCGAGTCGATAGTCGAGTCGATAGTCGAGTCGATAGTCGAGTCGATAGTCGAGTCGATAGTCGAGTCCATAGTCGAGTCGAGTCGAGTCGATAGTCGAGTCGAGTCGAGTGGATAGTCGAGTCGAGTCGAGTCGAGTCGATAGTCGAGTCGAGTCGAGTCGATAGTCGAGTCGAGTCGAGTCGATAGTCGAGTCGATAGTCGAGTCGATAGTCGAGTCGATAGTCGAGTCGATAGTCGAGTCGATAGTCGAGTCGATAGTCGAGTCGATAGTCGATAGTCGAGTCGATAGTCGAGTCGATAGTCGAGTCGATAGTCGAGTCGATAGTCGAGTCGATAGTCGAGTCGATAGTCGAGTCGATAGTCGAGTCGATAGTCGAGTCGATAGTCGAGTCGATAGTCGAGTCGATAGTCCAGTCAAGTCGAGTCGATAGTCGAGTCGAGTCGAGTCGATAGTCGAGTCGAGTCGAGTCGAGTCGATAGTCGAGTCGAGTCGAGTCGATAGTCGAGTCGATAGTCGAGTCGATTGTCGAGTCGATAGTCGAGTCGAGTCGAGTCGAGTCGATAGTCGAGTCGAGTCGAGTCGATAGTCGAGTCGATAGTCGAGTCGATTGTCGAGTCGATAGTCGAGTCGATAGTCGAGTCGATAGTCGAGTCGATAGTCGAGTCGATAGTCGAGTCGATAGTCGAGTCGATAGTCGAGTCGATAGTCGAGTCGATAGTCGAGTCGATAGTCGAGTCGATAGTCGAGTCGATAGTCGAGTCGATAGTCGAGTCGAGTCGAGTGGATAGTCGAGTCGAGTCGAGTCGAGTCGATAGTCGAGTCGAGTCGAGTCGATAGTCGAGTCGATAGTCGAGTCGATAGTCGAGTCGATAGTCGAGTCGATAGTCGAGTCGATAGTCGAGTCGAGTCGAGTCGATAGTCGAGTCGATAGTCGAGTCGATAGTCGAGTCGATAGTCGAGTCGATAGTCGAGTCGATAGTCGAGTCGATAGTCGAGTCGATAGTCGAGTCGATAGTCGAGTCGATAGTCGAGTCGATAGTCGAGTCGATAGTCGAGTCGATAGTCGAGTCGATAGTCGAGTCGATAGTCGAGTCGATAGTCGAGTCGATAGTCGAGTCGATAGTCGAGTCGATAGTCGAGTCGATAGTCGAGTCGATAGTCGAGTCGATAGTCGAGTCGAGTCGAGTCGATAGTCGAGTCGAGTCGAGTGGATAGTCGAGTCGAGTCGAGTCGAGTCGAGTCGAGTCGATAGTCGAGTCGAGTCGAGTCGATAGTCGAGTCGATAGTCGAGTCGATAGTCGAGTCGATAGTCGAGTAGATAGTCGAGTCGATAGTCGAGTCGATAGTCGAGTCGAGGGTCGAGTCGATAGTCGAGTCGATAGTCGAGTCGATAGTCGAGTCGATAGTCGAGTCGATAGTCGAGTCGATAGTCGAGTCGATAGTCGAGTCGATAGTCGAGTCGATAGTCGAGTCGATAGTCGAGTCGATAGTCGAGTCGATAGTCGAGTCGATAGTCGAGTCGATAGTCGAGTCGATAGTCGAGTCGATAGTCGAGTCGATAGTCGAGTCGATAGTCGAGTCGATAGTCGAGTCGATAGTCGAGTCGATAGTCGAGTCGATAGTCGAGTCGATAGTCGAGTCGATAGTCGAGTCGATAGTCGAGTCGATAGTCGAGTCGATAGTCGAGTCGATAGTCGAGTCGATAGTCGAGTCGGGTCGAGTCGAGTCGATAGTCGAGTCGAGTCGAGTCGATAGTCGAGTCGAGTCGAGTCGATAGTCGAGTCGAGTCGAGTAGATAGTCGAGTCGAGTCGAGTGGATAGTCGAGTCGAGTCGAGTCGAGTCGATAGTTGAGTCGAGTCGAGTCGATAGTCGAGTCGAGTCGAGTCGATAGTCGAGTCGATAGTCGAGTCGATAGTCGAGTCGATAGTCGAGTCGATAGTCGAGTCGATAGTCGAGTCGATAGTCGAGTCGATAGTCGAGTCGATAGTCGAGTCGATAGTCGAGTCGATAGTCGAGTCGATAGTCGAGTCGATAGTCGAGTCGAGTCGAGTCGATAGTCGAGTCGAGTCGAGTGGATAGTCGAGTCGAGTCGAGTCGAGTCGATAGTCGAGTCGAGTCGAGTCGATAGTCGAGTCGAGTCGAGTCGATAGTCGAGTCGATAGTCGAGTCGATAGTCGAGTCGATAGTCGAGTCGATAGTCGAGTCGATAGTCGAGTCGATAGTCGAGTCGATAGTCGAGTCGATAGTCGAGTCGATAGTCGAGTCGATAGTCGAGTCGATAGTCGAGTCGATAGTCGAGTCGATAGTCGAGTCGATAGTCGAGT
>OW121815.1:41309995-41332410 GCA_933228935.1 Pemphredon lugubris | reverse complement strand
TCGACTCGACTATCGACTCGACTATCGACTCGACTATCGACTCGACTATCGACTCGACTCGACTATCGACTCGACTATCGACTCTACTCGACTATCGACTCTATTCGACTATCGACTCGACTATCGACTCGACTATCGACTCGACTATCGACTCGACTATCGACTCGACTATCGACTCGACTCGACTATCGACTCGACTATCGACTCGACTATCGACTCGACTATCGACTCGACTATCGACTCGACTATCGACTATCGACTATCGACTATCGACTATCGACTATCGACTATCGACTATCGACTATCGACTATCGACTATCGACTATCGACTATCGACTATCGACTACCGACTATCGACTATCGACTATCGACTATCGACTATCGACTATCGACTATCGACTATCGACTATCGACTATCGACTATCGACTATCGACTATCGACTATCGACTATCGACTATCGACTATCGACTATCGACTATCGACTGTCGACTATCGACTGTCGACTATCGACTATCGACTATCGACTATCGACTATCGACTATCGACTATCGACTATCGACTATCGACTATCGACTATCGACTATCGACTATCGACTATCGACTACCGACTATCGACTATCGACTATCGACTATCGACTATCGACTATCGACTATCGACTATCGACTATCGACTATCGACTATCGACTATCGACTATCGACTATCGACTATCGACTATCGACTATCGACTATCGACTATCGACTATCGACTATCGACTATCGACTATCGACTATCGACTATCGACATTCGACTATCGACTATCGACTATCGACTATCGACTATCGACTATCGACTATCGATTATCGACTATCGACTATCGACTATCGACTCGACTATCGACTATCGACTATCGACTATCGACTATCGACTATCGACTATCGACTATCGACTATCGACTATCGACTATCGACTATCGACTATCGACTATCGACTATCGACTATCGACTATCGACTATCGACTATCGACTATCGACTATCGACTATCGACTATCGACTATCGACTATCGACTATCGACTATCGACTATCGACTATCGACTATCGACTATCGACTATCGACTATCGACTATCGACTATCGACTATCGACTATCGACTATCGACTATCGACTATCGACTATCGACTATCGACTATCGACTATCGACTATCGACTATCGACTATCGACTATCGACTATCGACTATCGACTATCGACTATCGACTATCGACTATCGACTATCGACTATCGACTCGACTATCGACTCGACTCGACTATCGACTCGACTATCGACTCGACTCGACTCGACTATCGACTCGACTCGACTATCGACTCGACTCGACTATCGACTCGACTCGACTATCGACTCGACTCGACTATCGACTCGACTCGACTATCGACTCGACTCGACTATCGACTATCGACTCGACTATCGACTCGACTATGGACTCGACTATCGACTCGACTATCGACTCGACTATCGACTCGACTATCGACTCGACTCGACTATCGACTCGACTCGACTATCGACTCGACTCGACTATCGACTCGACTCGACTATCGACTCGACTCGACTATCGACTCGACTCGACTATCGACTCGACTCGACTATCGACTCGACTCGACTATCGACTCGACTATCGACTCGACTGTCCACTCGACTATCGACTCGACTATCGACTCGACAATAGACTCGACTATCGACTAGACTATCGACTCGACTATCGACACGACTCGACTATCGACTCGACTATCGACTCGACTATCGACTCGACTATCGACTCGACTATCGACTCGACTATCGACTCGACTATCGACTCGACTATCGACTCGACTATCGACTCGACTATCGACTCGACTATCGACTCGACTATCGACTATCGACTCGACTATCGACTCTACTATCGACTCGACTATCGACTATCGACTATCGACTATCGACTATCGACTATCGACTATCGACTATCGACTATCGACTATCGACTATCGACTATCGACTATCGACTATCGACTATCGACTATCGACTATCGACTATCGACTATCGACTATCGACTATCGACTATCGACTATCGACTATCGAGTATCGACTATCGACTATCGACTATCGACTATCGACTATCGACTCGACTATCGACTCGCCTCGACTATCGACTCGACTATCGACTCGACTATCGACTCGACTCGACTATCGACTCGACTATTGACTCTACTCGACTATCGACTCTACTCGACTATCGACTCGACTATCGACTCGACTATCGACTCGACTATCGACTCGACTATCGACTCGACTATCGACTCGACTCGACTATCGACTCGACTCGACTATCGACTCGACTCGACTATCGACTATCGACTCGACTATCGACTCGACTATCGACTCGACTATCGACTCGACTATCGACTCGACTATCGACTCGACTCGACTATCGACTCGACTCGACTATCGACTCGACACGACTATCGACACGACTCGACTATCGACTCGACTATCGACTCGACTGTCGACTCGACTATCGACTCGACTATCGACTCGACAATCGACTCGACTATCGACTAGACTATCGACTCGACTATCGACACGACTCGACTATCGACTATCGACTATCGACTATCGACTATCGACTATCGACTATCGACTATCGACTATCGACTATCGACTATCGACTATCGACTATCGACTATCGACTATCGACTATCGACTATCGACTATCGACTATCGACTATCGACTATCGACTATCGACTATCGACTATCGACTATCGACTATCGACTATCGACTATCGACTATCGACTTTCGACTATCGACTATCGACTATCGACTATCGACTATCGACTATCGACTATCGACTATCGACTATCGACTATCGACTATCGACTATCGACTATCGACTATCGACTATCGACTATCGACTATCGACTATCGACTATCGACTATCGACTATCGACTATCGACTATCGACTATCGACTATCGACTATCGACTATCGACTATCGACTATCGACTATCGACTATCGACTATCGACTATCGACTATCGACTATCGACTATCGACTATCGACTATCGACTATCGACTATCGACTATCGACTATCGACTATCGACTATCGACTATCGACTATCGACTATCGACTATCGACTATCGACTATCGACTATCGACTATCGACTATCGACTATCGACTATCGACTATCGACTATCGACTATCGACTATCGACTATCGACTATCGACTATCGACTATCGACTATCGACTATCGACTATCGACTATCGACTATCGACTATCGACTATCGACTATCGACTATCGACTATCGACACGACTCGACTATCGACTCGACTATCGACTCGACTATCGACTCGACTATCGACTCGACTATCGACTATCGACTCGACTATCGACTCGACTATCGACTCGACTATCGACTATCGACTATCGACTATCGACTATCGACTATCGACTATCGACTATCGACTATCGACTATCGACTATCGACTATCGACTCGACTATCGACTCGCCGCGACTATCGACTCGACTATCGACTCGACTATCGACTCGACTATCGACTCGACTCGACTATCGACTCGACTATCGACTCTACTCGACTATCGACTCTATTCGACTATCGACTCGACTATCGACTCGACTATCGACTCGACTATCGACTCGACTATCGACTCGACTATCGACTCGACTCGACTATCGACTCGACTCGACTATCGACTCGACTATCGACTCGACTATCGACTCGACTATCGACTCGACTATCGACTATCGACTATCGACTATCGACTATCGACTATCGACTATCGACTATCGACTATCGACTATCGACTATCGACTATCGACTATCGACTATCGACTACCGACTATCGACTATCGACTATCGACTATCGACTATCGACTATCGACTATCGACTATCGACTATCGACTATCGACTATCGACTATCGACTATCGACTATCGACTATCGACTATCGACTATCGACTATCGACTATCGACTATCGACTGTCGACTATCGACTGTCGACTATCGACTATCGACTATCGACTATCGACTATCGACTATCGACTATCGACTATCGACTATCGACTATCGACTATCGACTATCGACTATCGACTATCGACTACCGACTATCGACTATCGACTATCGACTATCGACTATCGACTATCGACTATCGACTATCGACTATCGACTATCGACTATCGACTATCGACTATCGACTATCGACTATCGACTATCGACTATCGACTATCGACTATCGACTATCGACTATCGACTATCGACTATCGACTATCGACTATCGACTATCGACTATCGACTATCGACTATCGACTATCGACTATCGACTATCGACTATCGACTATCGACTATCGACTATCGACTATCGACTATCGACTATCGACTATCGACTATCGACTATCGACTATCGACTATCGACTATCGACTTTCGACTATCGACTATCGACTATCGACTATCGACTATCGACTATCGACTATCGACTATCGACTTTCGACTATCGACTATCGACTATCGACTATCGACTATCGACTATCGACTATCGACTATCGACTATCGACTATCGACTATCGACTATCGACTATCGACTATCGACTATCGACTATCGACTATCGACTATCGACTATCGACTATCGACTATCGACTATCGACTATCGACTATCGACTATCGACTATCGACTATCGACTATCGACTATCGACTATCGACTATCGACTATCGACTATCGACTATCGACTATCGACTATCGACTATCGACTATCGACTATCGACTATCGACTATCGACTATCGACTATCGACTATCGACTATCGACTATCGACTATCGACTATCGACTATCGACTATCGACTATCGACTATCGACTATCGACTATCGACTATCGACTATCGACTATCGACTATCGACTATCGACTATCGACTATCGACTATCGACTATCGACTATCGACTATCGACTATCGACTATCGACTATCGACTATCGACTATCGACTATCGACTATCGACTATCGACACGACTCGACTATCGACTCGACTATCGACTCGACTATCGACTCGACTATCGACTCGACTATCGACTCGACTATCGACTCGACTATCGACTATCGACTCGACTATCGACTCGACTATCGACTCGACTATCGACTATCGACTATCGACTATCGACTATCGACTATCGACTATCGACTATCGACTATCGACTTTCGACTATCGACTATCGACTATCGACTATCGACTATCGACTATCGACTATCGACTATCGACTATCGACTATCGACTATCGACTATCGACTATCGACTATCGACTATCGACTATCGACTATCGACTATCGACTATCGACTATCGACTATCGACTATCGACTATCGACTATCGACTATCGACTATCGACTATCGACTATCGACTATCGACTATCGACTATCGACTATCGACTATCGACTATCGACTATCGACTATCGACTATCGACTATCGACTATCGACTATCGACTATCGACTCGACTATCGACTCGACTATCGACTCGACTCGACTATCGACTCGACTATCGACTCGACTCGACTATCGACTCGACTATCGACTCGACTATCGACTCGACTATCGACTATCGACTATCGACTATCGACTATCGACTATCGACAATCGACTATCGACTATCGACTATCGACTATCGACTATCGACTATCGACTATCGACTATCGACTATCGACTATCGACTATCGACTATCGACTATCGACTATCGACTATCGACTATCGACTATCGACTTTCGACTATCGACTATCGACTATCGACTATCGACTATCGACTATCGACTATCGACTATCGACTATCGACTATCGACTATCGACTATCGACTATCGACTATCGACTATCGACTATCGACTATCGACTATCGACTATCGACTATCGACTATCGACTATCGACTATCGACTATCGACTATCGACTATCGACTATCGACTATCGACTATCGACTATCGACTATCGACTATCGACTATCGACTATCGACTATAGACTATCGACTATCGACTATCGACTATCGACTATCGACTATCGACTATCGACTATCGACTATCGAGTATCGACTATCGACTATCGACTATCGACTATCGACTATCGACTCGACTATCGACTCGCCTCGACTATCGACTCGACTATCGACTCGACTATCGACTCGACTCGACTATCGACTCGACTATCGACTCTACTCGACTATCGACTCTACTCGACTATCGACTCGACTATCGACTCGACTATCGACTCGACTATCGACTCGACTATCGACTCGACTATCGACTCGACTATCGACTCGACTCGACTATCGACTCGACTCGACTATCGACTCGACTCGACTATCGACTATCGACTCGACTATCGACTCGACTATCGACTCGACTATCGACTCGACTATCGACTCGACTATCGACTCGACTCGACTATCGACTCGACTCGACTATCGACTCGACACGACTATCGACTCGACACGACTATCGACTCGACTATCGACTCGACTGTCGACTCGACTATCGACTCGACTATCGACTCGACAATCGACTCGACTATCGACTAGACTATCGACTCGACTATCGACACGACTCGACTATCGACTATCGACTATCGACTATCGACTATCGACTATCGACTATCGACTATCTACTATCGACTATCGACTATCGACTATCGACTATCGACTATCGACTATCGACTATCGACTATCGACTATCGACTATCGACTATCGACTATCGACTATCGACTATCGACTATCGACTATCGACTATCGACTATCGACTATCGACTATCGACTATCGACTTTCGACTATCGACTATCGACTATCGACTATCGACTATCGACTATCGACTATCGACTATCGACTATCGACTATCGACTATCGACTATCGACTATCGACTATCGACTATCGACTATCGACTATCGACTATCGACTATCGACTATCGACTATCGACTATCGACTATCGACTATCGACTATCGACTATCGACTATCGACTATCGACTATCGACTATCGACTATCGACTATCGACTATCGACTATCGACTATCGACTATCGACTATCGACTATCGACTATCGACTATCGACTATCGACTATCGACTATCGACTATCGACTATCGACTATCGACTATCGACTATCGACTATCGACTATCGACTATCGACTATCGACTATCGACTATCGACTATCGACTATCGACTATCGACTATCGACTATCGACTATCGACTATCGACTATCGACTATCGACTATCGACTATCGACTATCGACTATCGACACGACTCGACTATCGACTCGACTATCGACTCGACTATCGACTCGACTATCGACTCGACTATCGACTCGACTATCGACTATCGACTCGACTATCGACTCGACTATCGACTCGACTATCGACTATCGACTATCGACTATCGACTATCGACTATCGACTATCGACTATCGACTATCGACTATCGACTATCGACTATCGACTCGACTATCGACTCGCCGCGACTATCGACTCGACTATCGACTCGACTATCGACTCGACTATCGACTCGACTCGACTATCGACTCGACTATCGACTCTACTCGACTATCGACTCTATTCGACTATCGACTCGACTATCGACTCGACTATCGACTCGACTATCGACTCGACTATCGACTCTACTATCGACTCGACTCGACTATCGACTCGACTCGACTATCGACTCGACTATCGACTCGACTATCGACTCGACTATCGACTCGACTATCGACTATCGACTATCGACTATCGACTATCGACTATCGACTATCGACTATCGACTATCGACTATCGACTATCGACTATCGACTATCGACTATCGACTACCGACTATCGACTATCGACTATCGACTATCGACTATCGACTATCGACTATCGACTATCGACTATCGACTATCGACTATCGACTATCGACTATCGACTATCGACTATCGACTATCGACTATCGACTATCGACTATCGACTATCGACTGTCGACTATCGACTGTCGACTATCGACTATCGACTATCGACTATCGACTATCGACTATCGACTATCGACTATCGACTATCGACTATCGACTATCGACTATCGACTATCGACTATCGACTACCGACTATCGACTATCGACTATCGACTATCGACTATCGACTATCGACTATCGACTATCGACTATCGACTATCGACTATCGACTATCGACTATCGACTATCGACTATCGACTATCGACTATCGACTATCGACTATCGACTATCGACTATCGACTATCGACTATCGACTATCGACTATCGACTATCGACTATCGACTATCGACTATCGACTATCGACTATCGACTATCGACTATCGACTATCGACTATCGACTATCGACTATCGACTATCGACTATCGACTATCGACTATCGACTATCGACTATCGACTATCGACTATCGACATTCGACTATCGACTATCGACTATCGACTATCGACTATCGACTATCGACTATCGACTATCGACTATCGACTATCGACTCGACTATCGACTATCGACTATCGACTATCGACTATCGACTATCGACTATCGACTATCGACTATCGACTATCGACTATCGACTATCGACTATCGACTATCGACTATCGACTATCGACTATCGACTATCGACTATCGACTATCGACTATCGACTATCGACTATCGACTATCGACTATCGACTATCGACTATCGACTATCGACTATCGACTATCGACTATCGACTATCGACTATCGACTATCGACTATCGACTATCGACTATCGACTATCGACTATCGACTATCGACTATCGACTATCGACTATCGACTATCGACTATCGACTATCGACTATCGACTATCGACTATCGACTATCGACTATCGACTATCGACTATCGACTATCGACTATCGACTCGACTATCGACTCGACTCGACTATCGACTCGACTATCGACTCGACTCGACTCGACTATCGACTCGACTCGACTATCGACTCGACTCGACTATCGACTCGACTCGACTATCGACTCGACTCGACTATAGACTCGACTCGACTATCGACTATCGACTCGACTATCGACTCGACTATCGACTCGACTATCGACTCGACTATCGACTCGACTATCGACTCGACTATCGACTCGACTCGACTATCGACTCGACTCGACTATCGACTCGACTCGACTATCGACTCGACTCGACTATCGACTCGACTCGACTATCGACTCGACTCGACTATCGACTCGACTCGACTATCGACTCGACTCGACTATCGACTCGACTCGACTATCGACTCGACTATCGACTCGACTGTCCACTCGACTATCGACTCGACTATCGACTCGACAATAGACTCGACTATCGACTAGACTATCGACTCGACTATCGACACGACTCGACTATCGACTCGACTATCGACTCGACTATCGACTCGACTATCGACTCGACTATCGACTCGACTATCGACTCGACTATCGACTCGACTATCGACTCGACTATCGACTCGACTATCGACTCGACTATCGACTCGACTATCGACTATCGACTCGACTATCGACTATCGACTCGACTATCGACTCGACTATCGACTATCGACTATCGACTATCGACTATCGACTATCGACTATCGACTATCGACTATCGACTATCGACTATCGACTATCGACTCGACTATCGACTCGCCTCGACTATCGACTCGACTATCGACTCGACTATCGACTCGACTATCGACTCGACTATCGACTCGACTCGACTATCGACTCGACTATCGACTCTACTCGACTATCGACTCTATTCGACTATCGACTCGACTATCGACTCGACTATCGACTCGACTATCGACTCGACTCGACTATCGACTCGACTATCGACTCGACTCGACTATCGACTCGACTATCGACTCGACTATCGACTCGACTATCGACTCGACTATCGACTATCGACTATCGACTATCGACTATCGACTATCGACTATCGACTATCGACTATCGACTATCGACTATCGACTATCGACTATCGACTATCGACTATCGACTATCGACTATCGACTATCGACTATCGACTTTCTACTATCGACTATCGACTATCGACTATCGACTATCGACTTTCGACTATCGACTATCGACTATCGACTATCGACTATCGACTATCGACTATCGACTATCGACTATCGACTATCGACTATCGACTATCGACTATCGACTATCGACTATCGACTATCGACTATCGACTATCGACTATCGACTATCGACTATCGACTATCGACTATCGACTATCGACTATCGACTATCGACTATCGACTATCGACTATCGACTATCGACTATCGACTATCGACTATCGACTATCGACTATCGACTATCGACTATCGACTATCGACTATCGACTATCGACTATCGACTATCGACTATCGACTATCGACTATCGACTATCGACTATCGACTATCGACTATCGACTATCGACTATCGACTATCGACTATCGACTATCGACTATCGACTATCGACTATCGACTATCGACTATCGACTATCGACTATCGACTATCGACTTTCGACTTTCGACTATCGACTATCGACTATCGATTATCGACTATCGACTATCGACTATCGACTATCGACTATCGACTATCGACTATCGACTATCGACTATCGACTATCGACTATCGACTATCGACTATCGACTATCGACTATCGACTATCGACTATCGACTATCGACTATCGACTATCGACTATCGACTATCGACTATCGACTCGACTATCGACTCGACTCGACTATCGACTCGACTATCGACTCGACTCGACTATCGACTCGACTCGACTATCGACTCGACTCGACTATCGACTATCGACTCGACTATCGACTCGACTATCGACTCGACTATCGACTCGACTATCGACTCGACTCGACTATCGACTCGACTCGACTATCGACTCGACTATCGACTCGACTCGACTATCGACTCGACTATCGACTCGACTATCGACTCGACTATCGACTATCGACTATCGACTATCGACTATCGACTATCGACTATCGACTATCGACTATCGACTATCGACTATCGACTATCGACTATCGACTATCGACTATCGACTATCGACTATCGACTATCGACTATCGACTATCGACTATCGACTATCGACTATCGACTATCGACTATCGACTATCGACTATCGACTATCGACTATCGACTACCGACTATCGACTATCGACTATCGACTATCGACTATCGACTATCGACTATCGACTATCGACTATCGACTATCGACAATCGACTATCGACTATCGACTATCGACTATCGACTATCGACTATCGACTATCGACTATCGACTATCGACTATCGACTATCGACTATCGACTATCGACTATCGACTATCGACTATCGACTATCGACTATCGACTATCGACTATCGACTATCGACTATCGACTATCGACTATCGACTATCGACTATCGACTATCGACTATCGACTATCGACTATCGACTATCGACTATCGACTATCGACTATCGACTATCGACTATCGACTATCGACTATCGACTATCGACTATCGACTATCGACTATCGACTATCGACTATCGACTATCGACTATCGACTATCGACTATCGACTATCGACTATCGACTATCGACTATCGACTATCGACTATCGACTATCGACTATCGACTATCGACTATCGACTATCGACTATCGACTATCGACTATCGACTATCGACTATCGACTATCGACTATCGACTATCGACTATCGACTATCGACTATCGACTATCGACTATCGACTATCGACTTTCGACTATCGACTATCGACTATCGACTATCGACTATCGACTATCGACTATCGACTATCGACTATCGACTATCGACTATCGACTATCGACTATCGACTATCGACTATCGACTATCGACTATCGACTATCGACTATCGACTATCGACTATCGACTATCGACTATCGACTATCGACTATCGACTATCGACTATCGACTCGACTATCGACTCGACTCGACTATCGACTCGACTATCGACTCGACTCGACTATCGACTCGACTCGACTATCGACTCGACTCGACTATCGACTATCGACTCGACTATCGACTCGACTATCGACTCGACTATCGACTCGACTATCGACTCGACTCGACTATCGACTCGACTCGACTATCGACTCGACTCGACTATCGACTCGACTCGACTATCGACTCGACTCGACTATCGACTCGACTATCGACTCGACTGTCGACTCGACTATCGACTCGACTATCGACTCGACAATCGACTCGACTATCGACTAGACTATCGACTCGACTATCGACTCTCGACTATCGACTATCGACTATCGACTATCGACTATCGACTATCGACTATCGACTATCGACTATCGACTATCGACTATCGACTATCGACTATCGACTATCGACTATCGACTCTCGACTATCGACTATCGACTATCGACTATCGACTATCGACTATCGACTATCGACTATCGACTATCGACTATCGACTATCGACTATCGACTATCGACTATCGACTATCGACTATCGACTATCGACTATCGACTATCGACTATCGACTATCGACTATCGACTATCGACTATCGACTATCGACTATCGACTATCGACTCGACTATCGACTATCGACTATCGACTATCGACTATCGACTATCGACTATCGACTATCGACTATCGACTATCGACTATCGACTATCGACTATCGACTATCGACTATCGACTATCGACTATCGACTATCGACTATCGACTATCGACTATCGACTATCGACTATCGACTATCGACTATCGACTATCGACTATCGACTATCGACTATCGACTATCGACTATCGACTATCGACTATCGACTATCGACTATCGACTATCGACTATCGACTATCGACTATCGACTATCGACTATCGACTATCGACTATCGACTATCGACTATCGACTATCGACTATCGACTATCGACTATCGACTATCGACTATCGACTATCGACTATCGACTATCGACTATCGACTATCGACTATCGACTATCGACTATCGACTATCGACTATCGACTATCGACTATCGACTATCGACTATCGACTATCGACTATCGACTATCGACTATCGACTATCGACTATCGACTATCGACTATCGACTATCGACTATCGACTATCGACTATCGACTATCGACTATCGACTATCGACTATCGACTATCGACTATCGACTATCGACTATCGACTATCGACTATCGACTATCGACTATCGACTATCGACTATCGACTATCGACTATCGACTATCGACTATCGACTATCGACTATCGACTATCGACTCGACTATCGACTCGACTCGACTATCGACTCGACTATCGACTCGACTCGACTATCGACTCGACTCGACTATCGACTCGACTCGACTATCGACTATCGACTCGACTATCGACTCGACTATCGACTCGACTATCGACTCGACTATCGACTCGACTCGACTATCGACTCGACTCGACTATCGACTCGACTCGACTATCGACTCGACTCGACTATCGACTCGACTCGACTATCGACTCGACTATCGACTCGACTGTCGACTCGACTATCGACTCGACTATCGACTCGACAATCGACTCGACTATCGACTAGACTATCGACTCGACTATCGACTCTCGACTATCGACTATCGACTATCGACTATCGACTATCGACTATCGACTATCGACTATCGACTATCGACTATCGACTATCGACTATCGACTATCGACTATCGACTATCGACTATCGACTATCGACTATCGACTATCGACTATCGACTATCGACTATCGACTATCGACTATCGACTATCGACTATCGACTATCGACTATCGACTATCGACTATCGACTATCGACTATCGACTATCGACTATCGACTATCGACTATCGACTATCGACTATCGACTATCGACTATCGACTATCGACTATCGACTATCGACTATCGACTATCGACTATCGACTATCGACTATCGACTATCGACTATCGACTATCGACTATCGACTATCGACTATCGACTATCGACTTTCGACTATCGACTTTCGACTATCGACTATCGACTATCGACTATCGACTATCGACTATCGACTATCGACTATCGACTATCGACTATCGACTATCGACTATCGACTATCGACTATCGACTATCGACTATCGACTATCGACTATCGACTATCGACTATCGACTATCGACTATCGACTATCGACTATCGACTATCGACTATCGACTATCGACTATCGACTATCGACTATCGACTATCGACTATCGACTATCGACTATCGACTATCGACTATCGACTATCGACTATCGACTATCGACTATCGACTATCGACTATCGACTATCGACTATCGACTATCGACTATCGACTATCGACTATCGACTATCGACTATCGACTATCGACTATCGACTATCGACTATCGACTATCGACTATCGACTATCGACTATCGACTATCGACTATCGACTATCGACTATCGACTATCGACTATCGACTATCGACTATCGACTATCGACTATCGACACGACTCGACTATCGACTCGACTATCGACTCGACTATCGACTCGACTATCGACTCGACTATCGACTCGACTATCGACTATCGACTCGACTATCGACTCGACTATCGACTCGACTATCGACTATCGACTATCGACTATCGACTATCGACTATCGACTATCGACTATCGACTATCGACTATCGACTATCGACTATCGACTCGACTATCGACTCGCCGCGACTATCGACTCGACTATCGACTCGACTATCGACTCGACTATCGACTCGACTCGACTATCGACTCGACTATCGACTCTACTCGACTATCGACTCTATTCGACTATCGACTCGACTATCGACTCGACTATCGACTCGACTATCGACTCGACTATCGACTCGACTATCGACTCGACTCGACTATCGACTCGACTCGACTATCGACTCGACTATCGACTCGACTATCGACTCGACTATCGACTCGACTATCGACTATCGACTATCGACTATCGACTATCGACTATCGACTATCGACTATCGACTATCGACTATCGACTATCGACTATCGACTATCGACTATCGACTACCGACTATCGACTATCGACTATCGACTATCGACTATCGACTATCGACTATCGACTATCGACTATCGACTATCGACTATCGACTATCGACTATCGACTATCGACTATCGACTATCGACTATCGACTATCGACTATCGACTATCGACTGTCGACTATCGACTGTCGACTATCGACTATCGACTATCGACTATCGACTATCGACTATCGACTATCGACTATCGACTATCGACTATCGACTATCGACTATCGACTATCGACTATCGACTACCGACTATCGACTATCGACTATCGACTATCGACTATCGACTATCGACTATCGACTATCGACTATCGACTATCGACTATCGACTATCGACTATCGACTATCGACTATCGACTATCGACTATCGACTATCGACTATCGACTATCGACTATCGACTATCGACTATCGACTATCGACTATCGACTATCGACTATCGACTATCGACTATCGACTATCGACTATCGACTATCGACTATCGACTATCGACTATCGACTATCGACTATCGACTATCGACTATCGACTATCGACTATCGACTATCGACTATCGACTATCGACTATCGACATTCGACTATCGACTATCGACTATCGACTATCGACTATCGACTATCGACTATCGACTATCGACTATCGACTATCGACTCGACTATCGACTATCGACTATCGACTATCGACTATCGACTATCGACTATCGACTATCGACTATCGACTATCGACTATCGACTATCGACTATCGACTATCGACTATCGACTATCGACTATCGACTATCGACTATCGACTATCGACTATCGACTATCGACTATCGACTATCGACTATCGACTATCGACTATCGACTATCGACTATCGACTATCGACTATCGACTATCGACTATCGACTATCGACTATCGACTATCGACTATCGACTATCGACTATCGACTATCGACTATCGACTATCGACTATCGACTATCGACTATCGACTATCGACTATCGACTATCGACTATCGACTATCGACTATCGACTATCGACTATCGACTATCGACTATCGACTCGACTATCGACTCGACTCGACTATCGACTCGACTATCGACTCGACTCGACTCGACTATCGACTCGACTCGACTATCGACTCGACTCGACTATCGACTCGACTCGACTATCGACTCGACTCGACTATCGACTCGACTCGAGTATCGACTATCGACTCGACTATCGACTCGACTATCGACTCGACTATCGACTCGACTATCGACTCGACTATCGACTCGACTATCGACTCGACTCGACTATCGACTCGACTCGACTATCGACTCGACTCGACTATCGACTCGACTCGACTATCGACTCGACTCGACTATCGACTCGACTCGACTATCGACTCGACTCGACTATCGACTCGACTCGACTATCGACTCGACTCGACTATCGACTCGACTATCGACTCGACTGTCCACTCGACTATCGACTCGACTATCGACTCGACAATAGACTCGACTATCGACTAGACTATCGACTCGACTATCGACACGACTCGACTATCGACTCGACTATCGACTCGACTATCGACTCGACTATCGACTCGACTATCGACTCGACTATCGACTCGACTATCGACTCGACTATCGACTCGACTATCGACTCGACTATCGACTCGACTATCGACTCGACTATCGACTATCGACTCGACTATCGACTATCGACTCGACTATCGACTCGACTATCGACTATCGACTATCGACTATCGACTATCGACTATCGACTATCGACTATCGACTATCGACTATCGACTATCGACTATCGACTCGACTATCGACTCGCCTCGACTATCGACTCGACTATCGACTCGACTATCGACTCGACTATCGACTCGACTATCGACTCGACTCGACTATCGACTCGACTATCGACTCTACTCGACTATCGACTCTATTCGACTATCGACTCGACTATCGACTCGACTATCGACTCGACTATCGACTCGACTCGACTATCGACTCGACTATCGACTCGACTCGACTATCGACTCGACTATCGACTCGACTATCGACTCGACTATCGACTCGACTATCGACTATCGACTATCGACTATCGACTATCGACTATCGACTATCGACTATCGACTATCGACTATCGACTATCGACTATCGACTATCGACTATCGACTATCGACTATCGACTATCGACTATCGACTATCGACTATCGACTATCGACTATCGACTATCGACTATCGACTATCGACTTTCGACTATCGACTATCGACTATCGACTATCGACTATCGACTATCGACTATCGACTATCGACTATCGACTATCGACTATCGACTATCGACTATCGACTATCGACTATCGACTATCGACTATCGACTATCGACTATCGACTATCGACTATCGACTATCGACTATCGACTATCGACTATCGACTATCGACTATCGACTATCGACTATCGACTATCGACTATCGACTATCGACTATCGACTATCGACTATCGACTATCGACTATCGACTATCGACTATCGACTATCGACTATCGACTATCGACTATCGACTATCGACTATCGACTATCGACTATCGACTATCGACTATCGACTATCGACTATCGACTATCGACTATCGACTATCGACTATCGACTATCGACTATCGACTATCGACTATCGACTATCGACTATCGACTATCGACTTTCGACTTTCGACTATCGACTATCGACTATCGATTATCGACTATCGACTATCGACTATCGACTATCGACTATCGACTATCGACTATCGACTATCGACTATCGACTATCGACTATCGACTATCGACTATCGACTATCGACTATCGACTATCGACTATCGACTATCGACTATCGACTATCGACTATCGACTATCGACTATCGACTCGACTATCGACTCGACTCGACTATCGACTCGACTATCGACTCGACTCGACTATCGACTCGACTCGACTATCGACTCGACTCGACTATCGACTATCGACTCGACTATCGACTCGACTATCGACTCGACTATCGACTCGACTATCGACTCGACTCGACTATCGACTCGACTCGACTATCGACTCGACTATCGACTCGACTCGACTATCGACTCGACTATCGACTCGACTATCGACTCGACTATCGACTATCGACTATCGACTATCGACTATCGACTATCGACTATCGACTATCGACTATCGACTATCGACTATCGACTATCGACTATCGACTATCGACTATCGACTATCGACTATCGACTATCGACTATCGACTATCGACTATCGACTATCGACTATCGACTATCGACTATCGACTATCGACTATCGACTATCGACTATCGACTATCGACTATCGACTATCGACTATCGACTATCGACTATCGACTATCGACTATCGACTATCGACTATCGACTATCGACAATCGACTATCGACTATCGACTATCGACTATCGACTATCGACTATCGACTATCGACTATCGACTATCGACTATCGACTATCGACTATCGACTATCGACTATCGACTATCGACTATCGACTATCGACTATCGACTATCGACTATCGACTATCGACTATCGACTATCGACTATCGACTATCGACTATCGACTATCGACTATCGACTATCGACTATCGACTATCGACTATCGACTATCGACTATCGACTATCGACTATCGACTATCGACTATCGACTATCGACTATCGACTATCGACTATCGACTATCGACTATCGACTATCGACTATCGACTATCGACTATCGACTATCGACTATCGACTATCGACTATCGACTATCGACTATCGACTATCGACTATCGACTATCGACTATCGACTATCGACTATCGACTATCGACTATCGACTATCGACTATCGACTATCGACTATCGACTATCGACTATCGACTATCGACTATCGACTATCGACTATCGACTATCGACTATCGACTTTCGACTATCGACTATCGACTATCGACTATCGACTATCGACTATCGACTATCGACTATCGACTATCGACTATCGACTATCGACTATCGACTATCGACTATCGACTATCGACTATCGACTATCGACTATCGACTATCGACTATCGACTATCGACTATCGACTATCGACTATCGACTATCGACTATCGACTATCGACTCGACTATCGACTCGACTCGACTATCGACTCGACTATCGACTCGACTCGACTATCGACTCGACTCGACTATCGACTCGACTCGACTATCGACTATCGACTCGACTATCGACTCGACTATCGACTCGACTATCGACTCGACTATCGACTCGACTCGACTATCGACTCGACTCGACTATCGACTCGACTCGACTATCGACTCGACTCGACTATCGACTCGACTCGACTATCGACTCGACTATCGACTCGACTGTCGACTCGACTATCGACTCGACTATCGACTCGACAATCGACTCGACTATCGACTAGACTATCGACTCGACTATCGACTCTCGACTATCGACTATCGACTATCGACTATCGACTATCGACTATCGACTATCGACTATCGACTATCGACTATCGACTATCGACTATCGACTATCGACTATCGACTATCGACTATCGACTATCGACTATCGACTATCGACTATCGACTATCGACTATCGACTATCGACTATCGACTATCGACTATCGACTATCGACTATCGACTATCGACTATCGACTATCGACTATCGACTATCGACTATCGACTATCGACTATCGACTATCGACTATCGACTATCGACTATCGACTCGACTATCGACTATCGACTATCGACTATCGACTATCGACTATCGACTATCGACTATCGACTATCGACTATCGACTATCGACTATCGACTATCGACTATCGACTATCGACTATCGACTATCGACTATCGACTATCGACTATCGACTATCGACTATCGACTATCGACTATCGACTATCGACTATCGACTATCGACTATCGACTATCGACTATCGACTATCGACTATCGACTATCGACTATCGACTATCGACTATCGACTATCGACTATCGACTATCGACTATCGACTATCGACTATCGACTATCGACTATCGACTATCGACTATCGACTATCGACTATCGACTATCGACTATCGACTATCGACTATCGACTATCGACTATCGACTATCGACTATCGACTATCGACTATCGACTATCGACTATCGACTATCGACTATCGACTATCGACTATCGACTATCGACTATCGACTATCGACTATCGACTATCGACTATCGACTATCGACTATCGACTATCGACTATCGACTATCGACTATCGACTATCGACTATCGACTATCGACTATCGACTATCGACTATCGACTATCGACTATCGACTATCGACTATCGACTATCGACTATCGACTATCGACTATCGACTATCGACTATCGACTATCGACTATCGACTATCGACTATCGACTATCGACTATCGACTATCGACTATCGACTATCGACTATCGACTATCGACTATCGACTATCGACTATCGACTATCGACTATCGACTCGACTATCGACTATCGACTATCGACTATCGACTATCGACTATCGACTATCGACTATCGACTATCGACTATCGACTATCGACTATCGACTATCGACTATCGACTATCGACTATCGACACGACTCGACTATCGACTCGACTATCGACTCGACTATCGACTCGACTATCGACTCGACTATCGACTCGACTATCGACTATCGACTCGACTATCGACTCGACTATCGACTCGACTATCGACTATCGACTATCGACTATCGACTATCGACTATCGACTATCGACTATCGACTATCGACTATCGACTATCGACTCGACTATCGACTCGCCTCGACTATCGACTCGACTATCGACTCGACTATCGACTCGACTATCGACTCGACTATCGACTCTACTCGACTATCGACTCTATTCGACTATCGACTCGACTATCGACTCGACTATCGACTCGACTATCGACTCGACTATCGACTCGACTATCGACTCGACTCGACTATCGACTCGACTATCGACTCTACTCGACTATTGACTCTATTCGACTATCGACTCGACTATCGACTCGACTATCGACTCGACTATCGACTCGACTATCGACTCGACTATCGACTCGACTCGACTATCGACTCGACTATCGACTCGACTCGACTATCGACTCGACTATCGACTCGACTATCGACTCGACTATCGACTATCGACTATCGACTATCGACTATCGACTATCGACTATCGACTATCGACTATCGACTATCGACTATCGACTATCGACTATCGACTACCGACTATCGACTATCGACTATCGACTATCGACTATCGACTATCGACTATCGACTATCGACTATCGACTATCGACTATCGACTATCGACTTTCGACTATCGACTATCGACTATCGACTATCGACTATCGACTATCGACTATCGACTATCGACTATCGACTATCGACTATCGACTATCGACTATCGACTATCGACTATCGACTATCGACTATCGACTATCGACTATCGACTATCGACTATCGACTATCGACTATCGACTATCGACTATCGACTATCGACTATCGACTATCGACTATCGACTATCGACTATCGACTATCGACTATCGACTATCGACTATCGACTATCGACTTTCGACTATCGACTATCGAGTATCGACTATCGACTATCGACTATCGACTATCGACTATCGACTCTACTATCGACTCGACTATCGACTCGACTCGACTATCGACTCGACTATCGACTCGACTCGACTATCGACTCGACTATCGACTCGACTATCGACTCGACTATCGACTATCGACTATCGACTATCGACTATCGACTATCGACTATCGACTATCGACTATCGACTATCGACTATCGACTATCGACTATCGACTATCGACTATCGACTATCGACTATCGACTACCGACTATCGACTATCGACTATCGACTATCGACTATCGACTATCGACTATCGACTATCGACTATCGACTATCGACTATCGACTATCGACTATCGACTATCGACTATCGACTATCGACTATCGACTATCGAGTATCGACTATCGACTATCGACTATCGACTATCGACTATCGACTCGACTATCGACTCGCCTCGACTATCGACTCGACTATCGACTCGACTATCGACTCGACTCGACTATCGACTCGACTATTGACTCTACTCGACTATCGACTCTACTCGACTATCGACTCGACTATCGACTCGACTATCGACTCGACTATCGACTCGACTATCGACTCGACTATCGACTCGACTCGACTATCGACTCGACTCGACTATCGACTCGACTCGACTATCGACTATCGACTCGACTAT
>OW121815.1:41288218-41309795 GCA_933228935.1 Pemphredon lugubris | reverse complement strand
AGTCGAGTCGATAGTCGAGTCGATAGTCGAGTCGATAGTCGAGTCGATAGTCGAGTCGATAGTCGAGTCGATAGTCGAGTCGATAGTCGAGTCGATAGTCGAGTCGATAGTCGAGTCGATAGTCGAGTCGATAGTCGAGTCGATAGTCGAGTCGATAGTCGAGTCGATAGTCGAGTCGATAGTCGAGTCGATAGTCGAGTCGATAGTCGAGTCGATAGTCGAGTCGATAGTCGAGTCGATAGTCGAGTCGAGTCGAGTCGATAGTCGAGTCGAGTCGAGTCGATAGTCGAGTCGAGTCGATAGTCGAGTCGAGTCGATAGTCGAGTCGAATCGAGTCGAGTCGAGTCGAGTCGAGTCGATAGTCGAGTCGAGTCGAGTCGAGTCGATAGTCGAGTCGATAGTCGAGTCGAGTCGAGTCGAGTCGATAGTCGAGTCGAGTCGAGTCGATAGTCGAGTCGAGTCGAGTCGAGTCGAGTCGATAGTCGAGTCGAGTCGAGTCGATAGTCGAGTCGAGTCGAGTCGATAGTCGAGTCGAGTCGAGTCGATAGTCGAGTCGAGTCGATAGTCGAGTCGAGTCGAGTCGATAGTCGAGTCGAGTCGAGTCGATAGTCGAGTCGAGTCGAGTCGATAGTCGAGTCGAGTCGATAGTCGAGTCGAGTCGAGTCGAATCGATAGTCGAGTCGAGTCGAGTCCATAGTCGAGTCGAGTCGAGTCGAGTCGATAGTCGAGTCGAGTCGAGTCGATAGTCGAGTCGACAGTCGAGTCGAGGATAGTCGATAGTCGATAGTCGAGTCGAGTCGAGTCGAGTCGATAGTCGAGTCGAGTCGAGTCGACAGTCGAGTCGAGGATAGTCGATAGTCGATAGTCGATAGTCGAGTCGAGTCGAGTCGATAGTCGAGTCGATAGTCGAGTCGAGTCGATAGTCGATAGTCGAGTCGAGTCGATAGTCGAGTCGAGTCGAGTCGAGTCGATAGTCGAGTCGAGTCGAGTCGAGTCGATAGTCGAGTCGATAGTCGAGTCGATAGTCGAGTCGATAGTCGAGTCGATAGTCGAGTCGATAGTCGAGTCGATAGTCGAGTCGATAGTCGAGTCGATAGTCGAGTCGATAGTCGAGTCGATAGTCGAGTCGATAGTCGAGTCGATAGTCGAGTCGATAGTCGAGTCGATAGTCGAGTCGATAGTCGAGTCGATAGTCGAGTCGATAGTCGAGTCGATAGTCGAGTCGATAGTCGAGTCGATAGTCGAGTCGATAGTCGAGTCGATAGTCGAGTCGATAGTCGAGTCGATAGTCGAGTCGATAGTCGAGTCGATAGTCGAGTCGATAGTCGAGTCGATAGTCGAGTCGATAGTCGAGTCGATAGTCGAGTCGATAGTCGAGTCGATAGTCGAGTCGATAGTCGAGTCGATAGTCGAGTCGATAGTCGAGTCGATAGTCGAGTCGATAGTCGAGTCGATAGTCGAGTCGATAGTCGAGTCGATAGTCGAGTCGATAGTCGAGTCGATAGTCGAGTCGATAGTCGAGTCGATAGTCGAGTCGATAGTCGAGTCGATAGTCGAGTCGATAGTCGAGTCGATAGTCGAGTCGATAGTCGAGTCGATAGTCGAGTCGATAGTCGAGTCGAGTCGATAGTCGAGTCGAATCGAGTCGAGTCGAGTCGAGTCGAGTCGATAGTCGAGTAGAGTCGAGTCGATAGTCGAGTCGATAGTCGAGTCGAGTCGAGTCGATAGTCGAGTCGAGTCGATAGTCGAGTCGAATCGAGTCGAGTCGATAGTCGAGTCGAATCGAGTCGAGTCGAGTCGAGGATAGTCGATAGTCGAGTCGAGTCGAGTCGATAGTCGAGTCGATAGTCGAGTCGAGTCGAGTCGAGTCGAGTCGAGTCGATAGTCGAGTCGAGTCGAGTCGACAGTCGAGTCGAGTAGAGACGAAAGTCGAGTCGATAGTCGAGTCGAGTCGAGTCGAGTCGATAGTCGAGTCGAGTCGAGTCGATAGTCGAGTCGAGTCGATAGTCGAGTCGAGTCGATAGTCGAGTCGAGTCGATAGTCGAGTCGAGTCGAGTCGAATCGATAGTCGAGTCCATAGTCGAGTCGAGTCGAGTCGAGTCGATAGTCGAGTCGAGTCGAGTCGATAGTCGAGTCGACAGTCGAGTCGAGGATAGTCGATAGTCGATAGTCGAGTCGAGTCGAGTCGAGTCGATAGTCGAGTCGAGTCGAGTCGACAGTCGAGTCGAGGATAGTCGATAGTCGATAGTCGAGTCGAGTCGAGTCGATAGTCGAGTCGATAGTCGAGTCGAGTCGAGTCTAGTCGATAGTCGAGTCGAGTCGATAGTCGAGTCGAGTCGAGTCGAGTCGATAGTCGAGTCGAGTCGAGTCGAGTCGAGTCGATAGTCGAGTCGATAGTCGAGTCGATAGTCGAGTCGATAGTCGAGTCGATAGTCGAGTCGATAGTCGAGTCGATAGTCGAGTCGATAGTCGAGTCGATAGTCGAGTCGATAGTCGAGTCGATAGTCGAGTCGATAGTCGAGTCGATAGTCGAGTCGATAGTCGAGTCGATAGTCGAGTCGATAGTCGAGTCGATAGTCGAGTCGATAGTCGAGTCGATAGTCGAGTCGATAGTCGAGTCGATAGTCGAGTCGATAGTCGAGTCGATAGTCGAGTCGATAGTCGAGTCGATAGTCGAGTCGATAGTCGAGTCGATAGTCGAGTCGATAGTCGAGTCGATAGTCGAGTCGATAGTCGAGTCGATAGTCGAGTCGATAGTCGAGTCGATAGTCGAGTCGATAGTCGAGTCGATAGTCGAGTCGATAGTCGAGTCGATAGTCGAGTCGATAGTCGAGTCGATAGTCGAGTCGATAGTCGAGTCGATAGTCGAGTCGATAGTCGAGTCGATAGTCGAGTCGATAGTCGAGTCGATAGTCGAGTCGATAGTCGAGTCGATAGTCGAGTCGATAGTCGAGTCGATAGTCGAGTCGATAGTCGAGTCGATAGTCGAGTCGATAGTCGAGTCGATAGTCGAGTCGATAGTCGAGTCGATAGTCGAGTCGATAGTCGAGTCGATAGTCGAGTCGATAGTCGAGTCGATAGTCGAGTCGATAGTCGAGTCGATAGTCGAGTCGATAGTCGAGTCGATAGTCGAGTCGATAGTCGAGTCGATAGTCGAGTCGATAGTCGAGTCGATAGTCGAGTCGATAGTCGAGTCGATAGTCGAGTCGATAGTCGAGTCGATAGTCGAGTCGATAGTCGAGTCGATAGTCGAGTCGATAGTCGAGTCGATAGTCGAGTCGATAGTCGAGTCGATAGTCGAGTCGATAGTCGAGTCGATAGTCGAGTCGAGTCGAGTCGATAGTCGAGTCGATAGTCGAGTCGATAGTCGAGTCGATAGTCGAGTCGATGGTCGAGTCGATAGTCGAGTCGATAGTCGAGTCGATAGTCGAGTCGATAGTCGAGTCGATAGTCGAGTCGAGTCGATAGTCGAGTCGAATCGAGTCGAGTCGAGTCGAGTCGAGTCGATAGTCGAGTAGAGTCGAGTCGATAGTCGAGTCGATAGTCGAGTCGAGTCGAGTCGATAGTCGAGTCGAGTCGATAGTCGAGTCGAATCGAGTCGAGTCGAGTCGAGGATAGTCGATAGTCGAGTCGAGTCGAGTCGATAGTCGAGTCGATAGTCGAGTCGAGTCGAGTCGAGTCGAGTCGAGTCGATAGTCGAGTCGAGTCGAGTCGACAGTCGAGTCGAGGATAGTCGATAGTCGATAGTCGAGTCGAGTAGAGTCGATAGTCGAGTCGAGTCGAGTCGATAGTCGAGTCGAGTCGATAGTCGAGTCGAGTCGATAGTCGAGTCGAGTCGATAGTCGAGTCGAGTCGATAGTCGAGTCGAGTCGATAGTCGAGTCGAGTCGAGTCGAATCGATAGTCGAGTCGAGTCGAGTCCATAGTCGAGTCGAGTCGAGTCGAGTCGATAGTCGAGTCGAGTCGAGTCGATAGTCGAGTCGACAGTCGAGTCGAGGATAGTCGATAGTCGATAGTCGAGTCGAGTCGAGTCGAGTCGATAGTCGAGTCGAGTCGAGTCGACAGTCGAGTCGAGGATAGTCGATAGTCGATAGTCGAGTCGAGTCGAGTCGATAGTCGAGTCGATAGTCGAGTCGAGTCGAGTCTAGTCGATAGTCGAGTCGAGTCGATAGTCGAGTCGAGTCGAGTCGAGTCGATAGTCGAGTCGAGTCGAGTCGAGTCGATAGTCGAGTCGATAGTCGAGTCGATAGTCGAGTCGATAGTCGAGTCGATAGTCGAGTCGATAGTCGAGTCGATAGTCGAGTCGATAGTCGAGTCGATAGTCGAGTCGATAGTCGAGTCGATAGTCGAGTCGATAGTCGAGTCGATAGTCGAGTCGATAGTCGAGTCGATAGTCGAGTCGATAGTCGAGTCGATAGTCGAGTCGATAGTCGAGTCGATAGTCGAGTCGATAGTCGAGTCGATAGTCGAGTCGATAGTCGAGTCGATAGTCGAGTCGATAGTCGAGTCGATAGTCGAGTCGATAGTCGAGTCGATAGTCGAGTCGATAGTCGAGTCGATAGTCGAGTCGATAGTCGAGTCGATAGTCGAGTCGATAGTCGAGTCGATAGTCGAGTCGATAGTCGAGTCGATAGTCGAGTCGATAGTCGAGTCGATAGTCGAGTCGATAGTCGAGTCGATAGTCGAGTCGATAGTCGAGTCGATAGTCGAGTCGATAGTCGAGTCGATAGTCGAGTCGATAGTCGAGTCGATAGTCGAGTCGATAGTCGAGTCGATAGTCGAGTCGAGTCGAGTCCATTGTCGAGTCGAGTCGAGTCGAGTCGATAGTCGAGTCGAGTCGAGTCGATAGTCGAGTCGACAGTCGAGTCGAGGATAGTCGATAGTCGATAGTCGAGTCGAGTCGAGTCGAGTCGATAGTCGAGTCGAGTCGAGTCGACAGTCGAGTCGAGGATAGTCGATAGTCGATAGTCGAGTCGAGTCGAGTCGATAGTCGAGTCGATAGTCGAGTCGAGTCGAGTCTAGTCGATAGTCGAGTCGAGTCGATAGTCGAGTCGAGTCGAGTCGAGTCGATAGTCGAGTCGAGTCGAGTCGAGTCGAGTCGATAGTCGAGTCGATAGTCGAGTCGATAGTCGAGTCGATAGTCGAGTCGATAGTCGAGTCGATAGTCGAGTCGATAGTCGAGTCGATAGTCGAGTCGATAGTCGAGTCGATAGTCGAGTCGATAGTCGAGTCGATAGTCGAGTCGATAGTCGAGTCGATAGTCGAGTCGATAGTCGAGTCGATAGTCGAGTCGATAGTCGAGTCGATAGTCGAGTCGATAGTCGAGTCGATAGTCGAGTCGATAGTCGAGTCGATAGTCGAGTCGATAGTCGAGTCGATAGTCGAGTCGATAGTCGAGTCGATAGTCGAGTCGATAGTCGAGTCGATAGTCGAGTCGATAGTCGAGTCGATAGTCGAGTCGATAGTCGAGTCGATAGTCGAGTCGATAGTCGAGTCGATAGTCGAGTCGATAGTCGAGTCGATAGTCGAGTCGATAGTCGAGTCGATAGTGACAGTCGATAGTCGAGTCGATAGTCGAGTCGATAGTCGAGTCGATAGTCGAGTCGATAGTCGAGTCGATAGTAGAGTCGATAGTCGAGTCGATAGTCGAGTCGATAGTAGAGTAGAGAGTCGAGTAGATAGTCGAGTCGATAGTCGAGTCGATAGTCGAGTCGATAGTCGAGTCGATAGTCGAGTCGATAGTCGAGTCGATAGTCGAGTCGATAGTCGAGTCGATAGTCGAGTCGATAGTCGAGTCGATAGTCGAGTCGATAGTCGAGTCGATAGTCGAGTCGAGTCGAGTCGATAGTCGAGTCGATAGTCGAGTCGATAGTCGAGTCGATAGTCGAGTCGATAGTCGAGTCGATGGTCGAGTCGATAGTCGAGTCGATAGTCGAGTCGATAGTCGAGTCGATAGTCGAGTCGATAGTCGAGTCGAGTCGATAGTCGAGTCGAATCGAGTCGAGTCGAGTCGAGTCGAGTCGATAGTCGAGTAGAGTCGAGTCGATAGTCGAGTCGATAGTCGAGTCGAGTCGAGTCGATAGTCGAGTCGAGTCGATAGTCGAGTCGAATCGAGTCGAGTCGAGTCGAGGATAGTCGATAGTCGAGTCGAGTCGAGTCGATAGTCGAGTCGATAGTCGAGTCGAGTCGAGTCGAGTCGAGTCGAGTCGATAGTCGAGTCGAGTCGAGTCGACAGTCGAGTCGAGGATAGTCGATAGTCGATAGTCGAGTCGAGTAGAGTCGATAGTCGAGTCGATAGTCGAGTCGAGTCGAGTCGAGTCGATAGTCGAGTCGAGTCGAGTCGATAGTCGAGTCGAGTCGATAGTCGAGTCGAGTCGATAGTCGAGTCGAGTCGATAGTCGAGTCGAGTCGATAGTCGAGTCGAGTCGATAGTCGAGTCGAGTCGAGTCGAATCGATAGTCGAGTCGAGTCGAGTCCATAGTCGAGTCGAGTCGAGTCGAGTCGATAGTCGAGTCGAGTCGAGTCGATAGTCGAGTCGACAGTCGAGTCGAGGATAGTCGATAGTCGATAGTCGAGTCGAGTCGAGTCGAGTCGATAGTCGAGTCGAGTCGAGTCGACAGTCGAGTCGAGGATAGTCGATAGTCGATAGTCGAGTCGAGTCGAGTCGATAGTCGAGTCGATAGTCGAGTCGAGTCGAGTCTAGTCGATAGTCGAGTCGAGTCGATAGTCGAGTCGAGTCGAGTCGAGTCGATAGTCGAGTCGAGTCGAGTCGATAGTCGAGTCGATAGTCGAGTCGATAGTCGAGTCGATAGTCGAGTCGATAGTCGAGTCGATAGTCGAGTCGATAGTCGAGTCGATAGTCGAGTCGATAGTCGAGTCGATAGTCGAGTCGATAGTCGAGTCGATAGTCGAGTCGATAGTCGAGTCGATAGTCGAGTCGATAGTCGAGTCGATAGTCGAGTCGATAGTCGAGTCGATAGTCGAGTCGATAGTCGAGTCGATAGTCGAGTCGATAGTCGAGTCGATAGTCGAGTCGATAGTCGAGTCGATAGTCGAGTCGATAGTCGAGTCGATAGTCGAGTCGATAGTCGAGTCGATAGTCGAGTCGATAGTCGAGTCGATAGTCGAGTCGATAGTCGAGTCGATAGTCGAGTCGATAGTCGAGTCGATAGTCGAGTCGATAGTCGAGTCGATAGTCGAGTCGATAGTCGAGTCGATAGTCGAGTCGATAGTCGAGTCGATAGTCGAGTCGATAGTCGAGTCGATAGTCGAGTCGATAGTCGAGTCGATAGTCGAGTCGATAGTCGAGTCGATAGTCGAGTCGATAGTCGAGTCGATAGTAGAGTCGATAGTCGAGTCGAGTCGAGTCGATAGTCGAGTCGAATCGAGTCGAGTCGAGTCGAGTCGAGTCGATAGTCGAGTAGAGTCGAGTCGATAGTCGAGTCGATAGTCGAGTCGAGTCGAGTCGATAGTCGAGTCGATAGTACAGTCGAGTCGAGTCGATAGTCGAGTCGAGTCGATAGTCGAGTCGAGTCGAGTCGAGTCGAGTCGATAGTCGAGTCGAGTCGAGTCGAGTCGATAGTCGAGTCGAGTCGAGTCGATAGTCGAGTCGAGTCGAGTCGATAGTCGAGTCGAGTCGAGTCGACAGTCGAGTCGAGGATAGTCGATAGTCGAGTCGAGTCGAGTCGAGTCGAGTCGAGTCGATAGTCGAGTCGAGTCGAGTCGACAGTCGAGTCGAGGATAGTCGATAGTCGATAGTCGAGTCGAGTAGAGTCGATAGTCGAGTCGATAGTCGAGTCGAGTCGAGTCGAGTCGATAGTCGAGTCGATAGTCGAGTCGATAGTCGAGTCGATAGTCGAGTCGATAGTCGAGTCGATAGTCGAGTCGATAGTCGAGTCGATAGTCGAGTCGATAGTCGAGTCGATAGTCGAGTCGATAGTCGAGTCGATAGTCGAGCCGATAGTCGAGTCGATAGTCGAGTCGATAGTCGAGTCGATAGTCGAGTCGATAGTCGAGTCGATAGTCGAGTCGATAGTCGAGTCGATAGTCGAGTCGATAGTCGAGTCGAGTCGAGTCGATAGTCGAGTCGAGACGAGTCGATAGTCGAGTCGAGTCGAGTCGATAGTCGAGTCGAGTCGAGTCGATAGTCGAGTCGAGTCGAGTCGATAGTCGAGTCGAGTCGAGTCGATAGTCGAGTCGAGTCGAGTCGATAGTCGAGTCGAGTCGAGTCGATAGTCGAGTCGAGTCGAGTCGATAGTCGAGTCGAGTCGAGTCGATAGTCGAGTCGAGTCGAGTCGATAGTCGAGTCGAGTCGATAGTCGAGTCGAGTCGATAGTCGAGTCGAGTCGAGTCGAATCGATAGTCGAGTCGAGTCGAGTCGATAGTCGAGTCGAGTCGAGTCGAGTCGATAGTCGAGTCGAGTCGATAGTCGAGTCGACAGTCGAGTCGAGGATAGTCGATAGTCGATAGTCGAGTCGAGTCGAGTCGAGTCGAGTCGACAGTCGAGTCGAGGATAGTCGATAGTCGATAGTCGAGTCGAGTCGAGTCGATAGTCGAGTCGATAGTCGAGTCGAGTCGAGTCTAGTCGATAGTCGAGTCGAGTCGATAGTCGAGTCGATAGTCGAGTCGAGTCGAGTCGAGTCGATAGTCGAGTCGATAGTCGAGTCGATAGTCGAGTCGATAGTCGAGTCGATAGTCGAGTCGATAGTCGAGTCGATAGTCGAGTCGATAGTCGAGTCGATAGTCGAGTCGATAGTCGAGTCGATAGTCGAGTCGATAGTCGAGTCGATAGTCGAGTCGATAGTCGAGTCGATAGTCGAGTCGATAGTCGAGTCGATAGTCGAGTCGATAGTCGAGTCGATAGTCGAGTCGATAGTCGAGTCGATAGTCGAGTCGATAGTCGAGTCGATAGTCGAGTCGATAGTCGAGTCGATAGTCGAGTCGATAGTCGAGTCGAGTCGAGTCGATAGTCGAGTCGAATCGAGTCCAGTCGAGTCGAGTCGAGTCGATAGTCGAGTCGAGTCGAGTCGATAGTCGAGTCGATAGTCGAGTCGATAGTCGAGTCGATAGTCGAGTCGATAGTCGAGTCGATAGTCGAGTCGATAGTCGAGTCGATAGTCGAGTCGATAGTCGAGTCGATAGTCGAGTCGATAGTCGAGTCGATAGTCGAGTCGATAGTCGAGTCGATAGTCGAGTCGATAGTCGAGTCGATAGTCGAGTCGATAGTCGAGTCGATAGTCGAGTCGATAGTCGAGTCGATAGTCGAGTCGATAGTCGAGTCGAGTCGAGTCGATAGTCGAGTCGAATCGAGTCCAGTCGAGTCGAGTCGAGTCGATAGTCGAGTCGAGTCGAGTCGATAGTCGAGTCGATAGTCGAGTCGATAGTCGAGTCGATAGTCGAGTCGATAGTCGAGTCGATAGTCGAGTCGATAGTCGAGTCGATAGTCGAGTCGATAGTCGAGTCGATAGTCGAGTCGATAGTCGAGTCGATAGTCGAGTCGATAGTCGAGTCGATAGTCGAGTCGATAGTCGAGTCGATAGTCGAGTCGATAGTCGAGTCGATAGTCGAGTCGATAGTCGAGTCGATAGTCGAGTCGATAGTCGAGTCGATAGTCGAGTCGATAGTCGAGTCGATAGTCGAGTCGATAGTCGAGTCGATAGTCGAGTCGATAGTCGAGTCGATAGTCGAGTCGATAGTCGAGTCGATAGTCGAGTCGATAGTCGAGTCGATAGTCGAGTCGATAGTCGAGTCGATAGTCGAGTCGATAGTCGAGTCGATAGTCGAGTCGATAGTCGAGTCGATAGTCGAGTCGATAGTCGAGTCGATAGTCGAGTCGATAGTCGAGTCGATAGTCGAGTCGATAGTCGAGTCGATAGTCGAGTCGATAGTCGAGTCGATAGTCGAGTCGATAGTCGAGTCGATAGTCGAGTCGATAGTCGAGTCGATAGTCGAGTCGATAGTCGAGTCGATAGTCGAGTCGATAGTCGAGTCGATAGTCGAGTCGATAGTCGAGTCGATAGTCGAGTCGATAGTCGAGTCGATAGTCGAGTCGATAGTCGAGTCGATAGTCGAGTCGATAGTCGAGTCGATAGTCGAGTCGATAGTCGAGTCGATAGTCGAGTCGATAGTCGAGTCGATAGTCGAGTCGATAGTCGAGTCGATAGTCGAGTCGATAGTCGAGTCGATAGTCGAGTCGATAGTCGAGTCGATAGTCGAGTCGATAGTCGAGTCGATAGTCGAGTCGATAGTCGAGTCGATAGTCGAGTCGATAGTCGAGTCGATAGTCGAGTCGATAGTCGAGTCGATAGTCGAGTCGATAGTCGAGTCGATAGTCGAGTCGATAGTCGAGTCGATAGTCGAGTCGATAGTCGAGTCGATAGTCGAGTCGATAGTCGAGTCGATAGTCGAGTCGATAGTCGAGTCGATAGTCGAGTCGATAGTCGAGTCGATAGTCGAGTCGATAGTCGAGTCGATAGTCGAGTCGATAGTCGAGTCGATAGTCGAGTCGATAGTCGAGTCGATAGTCGAGTCGATAGTCGAGTCGATAGTCGAGTCGATAGTCGAGTCGATAGTCGAGTCGATAGTCGAGTCGATAGTCGAGTCGATAGTCGAGTCGATAGTCGAGTCGATAGTCGAGTCGATAGTCGAGTCGATAGTCGAGTCGATAGTCGAGTCGATAGTCGAGTCGATAGTCGAGTCGATAGTCGAGTCGATAGTCGAGTCGATAGTCGAGTCGATAGTCGAGTCGATAGTCGAGTCGATAGTCGAGTCGATAGTCGAGTCGATAGTCGAGTCGATAGTCGAGTCGATAGTCGAGTCGATAGTCGAGTCGATAGTCGAGTCGATAGTCGAGTCGATAGTCGAGTCGATAGTCGAGTCGATAGTCGAGTCGATAGTCGAGTCGATAGTCGAGTCGATAGTCGAGTCGATAGTCGAGTCGATAGTCGAGTCGATAGTCGAGTCGATAGTCGAGTCGATAGTCGAGTCGATAGTCGAGTCGATAGTCGATTCGATATTCGAGTCGATAGTCGAGTCGATAGTCGAGTCGATAGTCGAGTCGATAGTCGAGTCGATAGTCGAGTCGATAGTCGAGTCGATAGTCGAGTCGATAGTCGAGTCGATAGTCGAGTCGATAGTCGAGTCGATAGTCGAGTCGATAGTCGAGTCGATAGTCGAGTCGATAGTCGAGTCGATAGTCGAGTCGATAGTCGAGTCGATAGTCGAGTCGATAGTCGAGTCGATAGTCGAGTCGAGTCGATAGTCGAGTCGATAGTCGAGTCGATAGTCGAGTCGATAGTCGAGTCGATAGTCGAGTCGATAGTCGAGTCGATAGTCGAGTCGATAGTCGAGTCGAGTCGAGTCGATAGTCGAGTCGAATCGAGTCGAGTCGAGTCGATAGTCGAGTCGAGTCGAGTCGATAGTCGAGTCGATAGTCGAGTCGAGTCGAGTCGATAGTCGAGTCGAATCGAGTCCAGTCGAGTCGAGTCGAGTCGATAGTCGAGTCGATAGTCGAGTCGATAGTCGAGTCGATAGTCGAGTCGATAGTCGAGTCGATAGTCGAGTCGATAGTCGAGTCGAGTCGAGTCGATAGTCGAGTCGAATCGAGTCGAGTCGAGTCGAGTCGAGTCGATAGTCGAGTCGAGTCGAGTCGATAGTCGAGTCGATAGTCGAGTCGAGTCGAGTCGATAGTCGAGTCGATAGTCGAGTCGAGTCGAGTCGATAGTCGAGTCGAGTCGAGTCGATAGTCGAGTCGAGTCGAGTCGATAGTCGAGTCGAGTCGAGTCGATAGTCGAGTCGAGTCGAGTCGATAGTCGAGTCGAGTCGAGTCGATAGTCGAGTCGAGTCGAGTCGATAGTCGAGTCGAGTCGATAGTCGAGTCGAGTCGAGTCGAATCGATAGTCGAGTCGAGTCGAGTCGATAGTCGAGTCGAGTCGAGTCGAGTCGATAGTCGAGTCGAGTCGAGTCGATAGTCGAGTCGACAGTCGAGTCGAGGATAGTCGATAGTCGATAGTCGAGTCGAGTCGAGTCGAGTCGATAGTCGAGTCGAGTCGAGTCGACAGTCGAGTCGAGGATAGTCGATAGTCGATAGTCGATAGTCGAGTCGAGTAGAGTCGATAGTCGAGTCGATAGTCGAGTCGAGTCGAGTCGAGTCGATAGTCGAGTCGATAGTCGAGTCGATAGTCGAGTCGATAGTCGAGTCGATAGTCGAGTCGATAGTCGAGTCGATAGTCGAGTCGATAGTCGAGTCGATAGTCGAGTCGATAGTCGAGTCGATAGTCGAGTCGATAGTCGAGTCGATAGTCGAGTCGATAGTCGAGTCGATAGTCGAGTCGATAGTCGAGTCGATAGTCGAGTCGATAGTCGAGTCGATAGTCGAGTCGATAGTCGAGTCGATAGTCGAGTCGATAGTCGAGTCGATAGTCGAGTCGATAGTCGAGTCGATAGTCGAGTCGATAGTCGAGTCGATAGTCGAGTCGATAGTCGAGTCGATAGTCGAGTCGATAGTCGAGTCGATAGTCGAGTCGATAGTCGAGTCGATAGTCGAGTCGATAGTCGAGTCGATAGTCGAGTCGATAGTCGAGTCGATAGTCGAGTCGATAGTCGAGTCGATAGTCGAGTCGATAGTCGAGTCGATAGTCGAGTCGATAGTCGAGTCGATAGTCGAGTCGATAGTCGAGTCGATAGTCGAGTCGATAGTCGAGTCGATAGTCGAGTCGATAGTCGAGTCGATAGTCGAGTCGATAGTCGAGTCGATAGTCGAGTCGAGTCGAGTCGAGACGAGTCGATAGTCGAGTCGAGTCGAGTCGATAGTCGAGTCGAGTCGAGTCGATAGTCGAGTCGAGTCGAGTCGATAGTCGAGTCGAGTCGAGTCGAGTCGAGTCGATAGTCGAGTCGAGTCGAGTCGATAGTCGAGTCGAGTCGAGTCGATAGTCGAGTCGAGTCGAGTCGATAGTCGAGTCGAGTCGAGTCGATAGTCGAGTCGAGTCGAGTCGAATCGATAGTCGAGTCGAGTCGAGTCGATAGTCGAGTCGAGTCGAGTCGAGTCGATAGTCGAGTCGAGTCGAGTCGATAGTCGAGTCGACAGTCGAGTCGAGGATAGTCGATAGTCGATAGTCGAGTCGAGTCGAGTCGAGTCGATAGTCGAGTCGAGTCGAGTCGACAGTCGAGTCGAGGATAGTCGATAGTCGATAGTCGAGTCGAGTCGAGTCGATAGTCGAGTCGATAGTCGAGTCGAGTCGAGTCTAGTCGATAGTCTAGTCGAGTCGATAGTCGAGTCGATAGTCGAGTCGAGTCGAGTCGAGTCGATAGTCGAGTCGATAGTCGAGTCGATAGTCGAGTCGATAGTCGAGTCGATAGTCGAGTCGAGTCGAGTCGATAGTCGAGTCGAGTCGAGTCGATAGTCGAGTCGAGTCGAGTCGATAGTCGAGTCGAGTCGAGTCGATAGTCGAGTCGAGTCGAGTCGATAGTCGAGTCGAGTCGAGTGGATAGTCGAGTCGAGTCGAGTCGATAGTCGAGTCGAGTCGAGTCGATAGTCGAGTCGAGTCGATAGTCGAGTCGAGTCGAGTCGAATCGATAGTCGAGTCGAGTCGAGTCGATAGTCGAGTCGAGTCGAGTCGAGTCGATAGTCGAGTCGAGTCGAGTCGATAGTCGAGTCGACAGTCGAGTCGAGGATAGTCGATAGTCGATAGTCGAGTCGAGTCGAGTCGAGTCGATAGTCGAGTCGAGTCGAGTCGACAGTCGAGTCGAGGATAGTCGATAGTCGATAGTCGAGTCGAGTCGAGTCGATAGTCGAGTCGATAGTCGAGTCGAGTCGAGTCTAGTCGATAGTCGAGTCGAGTCGATAGTCGCGTCGATAGTCGAGTCGAGTCGAGTCGAGTCGAGTCGATAGTCGAGTCGATAGTCGAGTCGATAGTCGAGTCGATAGTCGAGTCGATAGTCGAGTCGATAGTCGAGTCGATAGTCGAGTCGATAGTCGAGTCGATAGTCGAGTCGATAGTCGAGTCGATAGTCGAGTCGATAGTCGAGTCGATAGTCGAGTCGATAGTCGAGTCGATAGTCGAGTCGATAGTCGAGTCGATAGTCGAGTCGATAGTCGAGTCGATAGTCGAGTCGATAGTCGAGTCGATAGTCGAGTCGATAGTCGAGTCGATAGTCGAGTCGATAGTCGAGTCGATAGTCGAGTCGATAGTCGAGTCGATAGTCGAGTCGATAGTCGAGTCGATAGTCGAGTCGATAGTCGAGTCGATAGTCGAGTCGATAGTCGAGTCGATAGTCGAGTCGATAGTCGAGTCGATAGTCGAGTCGATAGTCGAGTCGATAGTCGAGTCGATAGTCGAGTCGATAGTCGAGTCGATAGTCGAGTCGATAGTCGAGTCGATAGTCGAGTCGATAGTCGAGTCGATAGTCGAGTCGATAGTCGAGTCGATAGTCGAGTCGATAGTCGAGTCGAGTCGAGTCGATAGTCGAGTCGAATCGAGTCGAGTCGAGTCGAGTCGATAGTCGAGTCGAGTCGAGTCGATAGTCGAGTCGATAGTCGAGTCGAGTCGAGTCGATAGTCGAGTCGATAGTCGAGTCGATAGTCCAGTCGAGTCGAGTCGATAGTCGAGTCGAGTCGATAGTCGAGTCGAGTCGAGTCGAGTCGAGTCGAGTCGAGTCGATAGTCGAGTCGAGTCGAGTCGAGTCGAGTCGAGTCGATAGTCGAGTCGAGTCGAGTCGATAGTCGAGTCGAGTCGAGTCGATAGTCGAGTCGAGTCGATAGTCGAGTCGATAGTCGAGTCGATAGTCGAGTAGAGTCGAGTCGAGTCGATAGTCGAGTAGATAGTCGAGTCGAGTCGAGTCGAGTCGATAGTCGAGTCGATAGTCGAGTCGAGTCGAGTCGAGTCGAGTCGAGTCGATAGTCGAGTCGAGTCGAGTCGACAGTCGAGTCGAGGATAGTCGATAGTCGATAGTCGAGTCGAGTAGAGTCGATAGTCGAGTCTAGTCGAGTCGAGTCGATAGTCGAGTCGATAGTCGAGTCGATAGTCGAGTCGATAGTCGAGTCGATAGTCGAGTCGATAGTCGAGTCGATAGTCGAGTCGATAGTCGAGTCGATAGTCGAGTCGATAGTCGAGTCGATAGTCGAGTCGATAGTCGAGTCGATAGTCGAGTCGATAGTCGAGTCGATAGTCGAGTCGAGTCGAGTCGATAGTCGAGTCGACAGTCGAGTCGAGGATAGTCGATAGTCGATAGTCGAGTCGAGTCGAGTCGAGTCGATAGTCGAGTCGAGTCGAGTCGACAGTCGAGTCGAGGATAGTCGATAGTCGATAGTCGAGTCGAGTCGAGTCGATAGTCGAGTCGATAGTCGAGTCGAGTCGAGTCTAGTCGATAGTCGAGTCGAGTCGATAGTCGAGTCGATAGTCGAGTCGAGTCGAGTCGAGTCGATAGTCGAGTCGATAGTCGAGTCGATAGTCGAGTCGATAGTCGAGTCGATAGTCGAGTCGATAGTCGAGTCGATAGTCGAGTCGATAGTCGAGTCGATAGTCGAGTCGATAGTCGAGTCGATAGTCGAGTCGATAGGCGAGTCGATAGTCGAGTCGATAGTCGAGTCGATAGTCGAGTCGATAGTCGAGTCGATAGTCGAGTCGATAGTCGAGTCGATAGTCGAGTCGATAGTCGAGTCGATAGTCGAGTCGATAGTCGAGTCGATAGTCGAGTCGATAGTCGAGTCGATAGTCGAGTCGATAGTCGAGTCGAATCGAGTCCAGTCGAGTCGAGTCGAGTCGATAGTCGAGTCGAGTCGAGTCGATAGTCGAGTCGATAGTCGAGTCGATAGTCGAGTCGATAGTCGAGTCGATAGTCGAGTCGATAGTCGAGTCGATAGTCGAGTCGATAGTCGAGTCGATAGTCGAGTCGATAGTCGAGTCGATAGTCGAGTCGATAGTCGAGTCGATAGTCGAGTCGATAGTCGAGTCGAGAGTCGAGTCGATAGTCGAGTCGATAGTCGAGTCGATAGTCGAGTCGATAGTCGAGTCGATAGTCGAGTCGATAGTCGAGTCGATAGTCGAGTCGATAGTCGAGTCGATAGTCGAGTCGATAGTCGAGTCGATAGTCGAGTCGATAGTCGAGTCGATAGTCGAGTCGATAGTCGAGTCGATAGTCGAGTCGATAGTCGAGTCGATAGTCGAGTCGATAGTCGAGTCGATAGTCGAGTCGATAGTCGAGTCGATAGTCGAGTCGATAGTCGAGTCGATAGTCGAGTCGATAGTCGAGTCGATAGTCGAGTCGATAGTCGAGTCGATAGTCGAGTCGATAGTCGAGTCGATAGTCGAGTCGATAGTCGAGTCGATAGTCGAGTCGATAGTCGAGTCGATAGTCGAGTCGATAGTCGAGTCGATAGTCGAGTCGATAGTCGAGTCGATAGTCGAGTCGATAGTCGAGTCGATAGTCGAGTCGATAGTCGAGTCGATAGTCGAGTCGATAGTCGAGTCGATAGTCGAGTCGATAGTCGAGTCGATAGTCGAGTCGATAGTCGAGTCGATAGTCGAGTCGATAGTCGAGTCGATAGTCGAGTCGATAGTCGAGTCGATAGTCGAGTCGAGTCGATAGTCGAGTCGATAGTCGAGTCGATAGTCGAGTCGAGTCGAGTCGAGTCGATAGTCGAGTCGATAGTCGAGTCGAGTCGAGTCGAGTCGATAGTCGAGTCGATAGTCGAGTCGAGTCGAGTCGAGTCGAGTCGAGTCGAGTCGATAGTCGAGTCGAGTCGAGTCGAGTCGAGTCGAGTCGATAGTCGAGTCGAGTCGAGTCGATAGTCGAGTCGAGTCGAGTCGATAGTCGAGTCGAGTCGATAGTCGAGTCGATAGTCGAGTCGATAGTCGAGTCGAGTCGAGTCGAGTCGATAGTCGAGTCGATAGTCGAGTCGAGTCGAGTCGAGTCGATAGTCGAGTCGATAGTCGAGTCGAGTCGAGTCGAGTCGAGTCGAGTCGATAGTCGAGTCGAGTCGAGTCGACAGTCGAGTCGAGGATAGTCGATAGTCGATAGTCGAGTCGAGTAGAGTCGATAGTCGAGTCGAGTCGAGTCGAGTCGATAGTCGAGTCGATAGTCGAGTCGATAGTCGAGTCGATAGTCGAGTCGATAGTCGAGTCGATAGTCGAGTCGATAGTCGAGTCGATAGTCGAGTCGATAGTCGAGTCGATAGTCGAGTCGATAGTCGAGTCGATAGTCGAGTCGATAGTCGAGTCGATAGTCGAGTCGATAGTCGAGTCGAGTCGAGTCGATAGTCGAGTCGACAGTCGAGTCGAGGATAGTCGATAGTCGATAGTCGAGTCGAGTCGAGTCGAGTCGATAGTCGAGTCGAGTCGAGTCGACAGTCGAGTCGAGGATAGTCGATAGTCGATAGTCGAGTCGAGTCGAGTCGATAGTCGAGTCGATAGTCGAGTCGAGTCGAGTCTAGTCGATAGTCGAGTCGAGTCGATAGTCGAGTCGATAGTCGAGTCGAGTCGAGTCGAGTCGATAGTCGAGTCGATAGTCGAGTCGATAGTCGAGTCGATAGTCGAGTCGATAGTCGAGTCGATAGTCGAGTCGATAGTCGAGTCGATAGTCGAGTCGATAGTCGAGTCGATAGTCGAGTCGATAGTCGAGTCGATAGTCGAGTCGATAGTCGAGTCGATAGTCGAGTCGATAGTCGAGTCGATAGTCGAGTCGATAGTCGAGTCGATAGTCGAGTCGATAGTCGAGTCGATAGTCGAGTCGATAGTCGAGTCGATAGTCGAGTCGATAGTCGAGTCGATAGTCGAGTCGATAGTCGAGTCGATAGTCGAGTCGATAGTCGAGTCGATAGTCGAGTCGATAGTCGAGTCGATAGTCGAGTCGAATCGAGTCCAGTCGAGTCGAGTCGAGTCGATAGTCGAGTCGAGTCGAGTCGAGAGTCGAGTCGATAGTCGAGTCGATAGTCGAGTCGATAGTCGAGTCGATAGTCGAGTCGATAGTCGAGTCGATAGTCGAGTCGATAGTCGAGTCGATAGTCGAGTCGATAGTCGAGTCGATAGTCGAGTCGATAGTCGAGTCGATAGTCGAGTCGATAGTCGAGTCGATAGTCGAGTCGATAGTCGAGTCGATAGTCGAGTCGATAGTCGAGTCGATAGTCGAGTCGATAGTCGAGTCGATAGTCGAGTCGATAGTCGAGTCGATAGTCGAGTCGATAGTCGAGTCGATAGTCGAGTCGATAGTCGAGTCGATAGTCGAGTCGATAGTCGAGTCGATAGTCGAGTCGATAGTCGAGTCGATAGTCGAGTCGATAGTCGAGTCGATAGTCGAGTCGATAGTCGAGTCGATAGTCGAGTCGATAGTCGAGTCGATAGTCGAGTCGATAGTCGAGTCGATAGTCGAGTCGATAGTCGAGTCGATAGTCGAGTCGATAGTCGAGTCGATAGTCGAGTCGATAGTCGAGTCGATAGTCGATAGTCGATAGTCGAGTCGATAGTCGAGTCGATAGTCGAGTCGATAGTCGAGTCGATAGTCGAGTCGAGTCGAGTCGAGTCGATAGTCGAGTCGATAGTCGAGTCGAGTCGAGTCGATAGTCGAGTCGATAGTCGAGTCGAGTCGAGTCGAGTCGAGTCGAGTCGAGTCGATAGTCGAGTCGAGTCGAGTCGAGTCGAGTCGAGTCGATAGTCGAGTCGAGTCGAGTCGATAGTCGAGTCGAGTCGAGTCGATAGTCGAGTCGAGTCGATAGTCGAGTCGATAGTCGAGTCGATAGTCGAGTCGAGTCGAGTCGAGTCGATAGTCGAGTCGATAGTCGAGTCGAGTCGAGTCGAGTCGATAGTCGAGTCGATAGTCGAGTCGAGTCGAGTCGAGTCGAGTCGAGTCGATAGTCGAGTCGAGTCGAGTCGACAGTCGAGTCGAGGATAGTCGATAGTCGATAGTCGAGTCGAGTAGAGTCGATAGTCGAGTCGAGTCGAGTCGAGTCGATAGTCGAGTCGATAGTCGAGTCGATAGTCGAGTCGATAGTCGAGTCGATAGTCGAGTCGATAGTCGAGTCGATAGTCGAGTCGATAGTCGAGTCGATAGTCGAGTCGATAGTCGAGTCGATAGTCGAGTCGATAGTCGAGTCGATAGTCGAGTCGATAGTCGAGTCGATAGTCGAGTCGATAGTCGAGTCGAGTCGAGTCGATAGTCGAGTCGACAGTCGAGTCGAGGATAGTCGATAGTCGATTGTCGAGTCGAGTCGAGTCGAGTCGATAGTCGAGTCGAGTCGAGTCGACAGTCGAGTCGAGGATAGTCGATAGTCGATAGTCGAGTCGAGTCGAGTCGATAGTCGAGTCGATAGTCGAGTCGAGTCGAGTCTAGTCGATAGTCGAGTCGAGTCGATAGTCGAGTCGATAGTCGAGTCGAGTCGAGTCGAGTCGATAGTCGAGTCGATAGTCGAGTCGATAGTCGAGTCGATAGTCGAGTCGATAGTCGAGTCGATAGTCGAGTCGATAGTCGAGTCGATAGTCGAGTCGATAGTCGAGTCGATAGTCGAGTCGATAGTCGAGTCGATAGTCGAGTCGATAGTCGAGTCGATAGTCGAGTCGATAGTCGAGTCGATAGTCGAGTCGATAGTCGAGTCGATAGTCGAGTCGATAGTCGAGTCGATAGTCGAGTCGATAGTCGAGTCGATAGTCGAGTCGATAGTCGAGTCGATAGTCGAGTCGATAGTCGAGTCGATAGTCGAGTCGATAGTCGAGTCGATAGTCGAGTCGATAGTCGAGTCGATAGTCGAGTCGATAGTCGAGTCGATAGTCGAGTCGATAGTCGAGTCGAATCGAGTCCAGTCGAGTCGAGTCGAGTCGATAGTCGAGTCGATAGTCGAGTCGATAGTCGAGTCGATAGTCGAGTCGATAGTCGAGTCGATAGTCGAGTCGATAGTCGAGTCGATAGTCGAGTCGATAGTCGAGTCGATAGTCGAGTCGATAGTCGAGTCGATAGTCGAGTCGATAGTCGAGTCGATAGTCGAGTCGATAGTCGAGTCGATAGTCGAGTCGATAGTCGAGTCGATAGTCGAGTCGATAGTCGAGTCGATAGTCGAGTCGATAGTCGAGTCGATAGTCGAGTCGATAGTCGAGTCGATAGTCGAGTCGATAGTCGAGTCGATAGTCGAGTCGATAGTCGAGTCGATAGTCGAGTCGATAGTCGAGTCGATAGTCGAGTCGATAGTCGAGTCGATAGTCGAGTCGATAGTCGAGTCGATAGTCGAGTCGATAGTCGAGTCGATAGTCGAGTCGATAGTCGAGTCGATAGTCGAGTCGATAGTCGAGTCGATAGTCGAGTCGATAGTCGAGTCGATAGTCGAGTCGATAGTCGAGTCGATAGTCGAGTCGATAGTCGAGTCGATAGTCGAGTCGATAGTCGAGTCGATAGTCGAGTCGATAGTCGAGTCGATAGTCGAGTCGATAGTCGAGTCGATAGTCGAGTCGATAGTCGAGTCGATAGTCGAGTCGATAGTCGAGTCGATAGTCGAGTCGATAGTCGAGTCGATAGTCGAGTCGATAGTCGAGTCGATAGTCGAGTCGATAGTCGAGTCGATAGTCGAGTCGATAGTCGAGTCGATAGTCGAGTCGATAGTCGAGTCGATAGTCGAGTCGATAGTCGAGTCGATAGTCGAGTCGATAGTCGAGTCGATAGTCGAGTCGATAGTCGAGTCGATAGTCGAGTCGATAGTCGAGTCGATAGTCGAGTCGATAGTCGAGTCGATAGTCGAGTCGATAGTCGAGTCGATAGTCGAGTCGATAGTCGAGTCGATAGTCGAGTCGATAGTCGAGTCGATAGTCGAGTCGATAGTCGAGTCGATAGTCGAGTCGATAGTCGAGTCGATAGTCGAGTCGATAGTCGAGTCGATAGTCGAGTCGATAGTCGAGTCGATAGTCGAGTCGATAGTCGAGTCGATAGTCGAGTCGATAGTCGAGTCGATAGTCGAGTCGATAGTCGAGTCGATAGTCGAGTCGATAGTCGAGTCGATAGTCGAGTCGATAGTCGAGTCGATAGTCGAGTCGATAGTCGAGTCGATAGTCGAGTCGATAGTCGAGTCGATAGTCGAGTCGATAGTCGAGTCGATAGTCGAGTCGATAGTCGAGTCGATAGTCGAGTCGATAGTCGAGTCGATAGTCGAGTCGATAGTCGAGTCGATAGTCGAGTCGATAGTCGAGTCGATAGTCGAGTCGATAGTCGAGTCGATAGTCGAGTCGATAGTCGAGTCGATAGTCGAGTCGATAGTCGAGTCGATAGTCGAGTCGATAGTCGAGTCGATAGTCGAGTCGATAGTCGAGTCGATAGTCGAGTCGATAGTCGAGTCGATAGTCGAGTCGATAGTCGAGTCGATAGTCGAGTCGATAGTCGAGTCGATAGTCGAGTCGATAGTCGAGTCGATAGTCGAGTCGATAGTCGAGTCGAGTCGATAGTCGAGTCGATAGTCGAGTCGATAGTCGAGTCGATAGTCGAGTCGATAGTCGAGTCGAGTCGAGTCGATAGTCGAGTCGAATCGAGTCGAGTCGAGTCGATAGTCGAGTCGAGTCGAGTCGATAGTCGAGTCGATAGTCGAGTCGAGTCGAGTCGATAGTCGAGTCGAA
>OW121815.1:41266360-41288018 GCA_933228935.1 Pemphredon lugubris | reverse complement strand
ATAGTCGATAGTCGATAGTCGATAGTCGATAGTCGATAGTCGATAGTCGATAGTCGATAGTCGATAGTCGATAGTCGATAGTCGATAGTCGATAGTCGATAGTCGATAGTCGATAGTCGATAGTCGATAGTCGATAGTCGATAGTCGATAGTCGATAGTCGATAGTCGATAGTCGATAGTCGATAGTCGATAGTCGATAGTCGATAGTCGATAGTCGATTGTCGATAGTCGATAGTCGATAGTCGATAGTCGATAGTCGATAGTCGATAGTCGATAGTCGATAGTCGATAGTCGATAGTCGATAGTCGATAGTCGATAGTCGATAGTCGATAGTCGATAGTCGATAGTCGATAGTCGATAGTCGATAGTCGATAGTCGATAGTCGATAGTCGATAGTCGATAGTCGATAGTCGATAGTCGATAGTCGATAGTCGATAGTCGATAGTCGATAGTCGATAGTCGATAGTCGATAGTCGATAGTCGATAGTCGATAGTCGATAGTCGAGAGTCGATAGTCGAGTCGATAGTCTAGTCGATAGTCGAGTCGATTGTCGAGTCGATAGTCGAGTCGATAGTCGAGTCGACAGTCGAGTCGATAGTCGAGTCGATAGTCGAGTCGAGTCGATAGTCGAGTCGAGTCGATAGTCGAGTCGAGTCGATAGTCGAGTCGAGTCGATAGTCGAGTCGAGTCGATAGTCGAGTCGAGTCGATAGTCGAGTCGAGTCGATAGTCGAGTCGAGTCGATAGTCGAGTCGAGTCGATAGTCGAGTCGAGTCGATAGTCGAGTCGAGTCGATAGTCGAGTCGAGTCGATAGTCGAGTCGAGTCGATAGTCGAGTCGATAGTCGAGTCGATAGTCGAGTCGATAGTCGAGTCGATAGTCGAGTCGATAGTCGATAGTCGAGTCGAGTCGATAGTCGAGTCGAGTCGATAGTCGAGTCGAGTCGATAGTCGAGTCGATAGTCGAGTCGAGTCGATAGTCGAGTCGATAGTCGATAGTCGATAGTCGATAGTCGATAGTCGATAGTCGATAGTCGATAGTCAATAGTCGATAGTCGATAGTCGATAGTCGATAGTCGATAGTCGATAGTCGATAGTCGATAGTCGATAGTCGATAGTCGATAGTCGATAGTCGATAGTCGATAGTCGATAGTCGATAGTCGATAGTCGATAGTCGATAGTCGAAAGTCGATAGTCGATAGTCGATAGTCGATAGTCGATAGTCGATAGTCGATAGTCGATAGTCGATAGTCGATAGTCGATAGTCGATAGTCGATAGTCGATAGTCGATAGTCGATAGTCGATAGTCGATAGTCGATAGTCGATAGTCGATAGTCGATAGTCGATAGTCGATAGTCGATAGTCGATAGTCGATAGTCGATAGTCGATAGTCGATAGTCGATAGTCGATAGTCGATAGTCGATAGTCGATAGTCGATAGTCGATAGTCGATAGTCGATAGTCGATAGTCGATAGTCGATAGTCGATAGTCGATAGTCGATAGTCGATAGTCGATAGTCGATAGTCGATAGTCGATAGTCGATAGTCGATAGTCGATAGTCGATAGTCGATAGTCGATAGTCGATAGTCGATAGTCGATAGTCGATAGTCGATAGTCGATAGTCGATAGTCGATAGTCGATAGTCGATAGTCGATAGTCGATAGTCGATTGTCGATAGTCGATAGTCGATAGTCGATAGTCGATAGTCGATAGTCGATAGTCGATAGTCGATAGTCGATAGTCGATAGTCGATAGTCGATAGTCGATAGTCGATAGTCGATAGTCGATAGTCGATAGTCGATAGTCGATAGTCGATAGTCGATAGTCGATAGTCGATAGTCGAGTCGATAGTCGATAGTCGATAGTCGATAGTCGATAGTCGATAGTCGATAGTCGATAGTCGATAGTCGATAGTCGATAGTCGATAGTCGATAGTCGATAGTCGATAGTCGATAGTCGATAGTCGATAGTCGATAGTCGATAGTCGATAGTCGATAGTCGATAGTCGATAGTCGATAGTCGATAGTCGATAGTCGATAGTCGATAGTCGATTGTCGATAGTCGATAGTCGATAGTCGATAGTCGATAGTCGATAGTCGAGTCGATAGTCGATAGTCGATAGTCGATAGTCGATAGTCGATAGTCGATAGTCGATAGTCGATAGTCGATAGTCGATAGTCGATAGTCGATAGTCGAGTCGAGTCGATAGTCGAGTCGATAGTCGAGTCGATAGTCGAGTCGATAGTCGATAGTCGATAGTCGATAGTCGATAGTCGATAGTCGATAGTCGATAGTCGATAGTCGATAGTCGAGTCGATAGTCGAGTCGATAGTCGAGTCGATAGTCGATAGTCGAGTCGATAGTCGAGTCGATAGTCGAGTCGATAGTCGAGTCGATAGTCGAGTCGATAGTCGAGTCGTGTCGATAGTCGAGTCGATAGTCTAGTCGATAGTCGAGTCTATTGTCGAGTCGATAGTCGAGTCGATAGTCGAGTCGACAGTCGAGTCGATAGTCGAGTCGATAGTCGAGTCGAGTCGATAGTCGAGTCGAGTCGATAGTCGAGTCGAGTCGATAGTCGAGTCGAGTCGATAGTCGAGTCGATAGTCGAGTCGATAGTCGAGTCGATAGTCGAGTCGATAGTCGATAGTCGAGTCGAGTCGATAGTCGAGTCGAGTCGATAGTCGAGTCGAGTCGATAGTCGAGTCGAGTCGATAGTCGAGTCGATAGTCGAGTCGAGTCGATAGTCGATAGTCGATAGTCGATAGTCGATAGTCGATAGTCGATAGTCGATAGTCGATAGTCGATAGTCGATAGTCGATAGTCGATAGTCGATAGTCGATAGTCGATAGTCGATAGTCGATAGTCGATAGTCGATAGTCGAGAGTCGATGGTCGAGTCGATAGTCTAGTCGATAGTCGAGTCGATTGTCGAGTCGATAGTCGAGTCGATAGTCGAGTCGACAGTCGAGTCGATAGTCGAGTCGATAGTCGAGTCGAGTCGATAGTCGAGTCGAGTCGATAGTCGAGTCGAGTCGATAGTCGAGTCGAGTCGATAGTCGATAGTCGATAGTCGATAGTCGATAGTCGATAGTCGATAGTCGATAGTCGATAGTCGATAGTCGATAGTCGATAGTCGATAGTCGAAAGTCGATAGTCGATAGTCGATAGTCGATAGTCGATAGTCGATAGTCGATAGTCGATAGTCGATAGTCGATAGTCGATAGTCGATAGTCGATAGTCGATAGTCGATAGTCGATAGTCGATAGTCGATAGTCGATAGTCGATAGTCGATAGTCGATAGTCGATAGTCGATAGTCGATAGTCGATAGTCGATAGTCGATAGTCGATAGTCGATAGTCGATAGTCGATAGTCGATAGTCGATAGTCGATAGTCGATAGTCGATAGTCGATAGTCGATAGTCGATAGTCGATAGTCGATAGTCGATAGTCGATAGTCGATAGTCGATAGTCGATAGTCGATAGTCGATAGTCGATAGTCGATAGTCGATAGTCGATAGTCGATAGTCGATAGTCGATAGTCGATAGTCGATAGTCGATAGTCGATAGTCGATAGTCGATAGTCGATAGTCGATTGTCGATAGTCGATAGTCGATAGTCGATAGTCGATAGTCGATAGTCGATAGTCGATAGTCGATAGTCGATAGTCGATAGTCGATAGTCGATAGTCGATAGTCGATAGTCGATAGTCGATAGTCGATAGTCGATAGTCGATAGTCGATAGTCGAGTCGATAGTCGATAGTCGATAGTCGATAGTCGATAGTCGATAGTCGATAGTCGATAGTCGATAGTCGATAGTCGATAGTCGATAGTCGATAGTCGATAGTCGATAGTCGATAGTCGATAGTCGATAGTCGATAGTCGATAGTCGATAGTCGATAGTCGATAGTCGATAGTCGATAGTCGATAGTCGATTGTCGATAGTCGATAGTCGATAGTCGATAGTCGATAGTCGATAGTCGATAGTCGATAGTCGATAGTCGATAGTCGATAGTCGATAGTCGATAGTCGATAGTCGATAGTCGATAGTCGATAGTCGATAGTCGATAGTCGATAGTCGATAGTCGATAGTCGATAGTCGATAGTCGATAGTCGATAGTCGGTAGTCGATAGTCGATAGTCGATAGTCGATAGTCGATAGTCGATAGTCGATAGTCGATAGTCGATAGTCGATAGTCGATAGTCGATAGTCGATAGTCGAGTCGATAGTCGAGTCGATAGTCGAGTCGATAGTCGAGTCGAGTCGATAGTCGAGTCGATAGTCGAGTCGAGTCGATAGTCGAGTCGATAGTCGAGTCGATAGTCGAGTCGATAGTCGAGTCGATAGTCGAGTCGATAATCGAATAGAGTCGATAGTCGAGTAGAGTCGATAGTCGAGTCGATAGTCGAGTCGAGTCGATAGTCGAGTCGATAGTCGAGTCGATAGTCGAGTCGATAGTCGAGGCGAGTCGATAGTCGAGTCGATAGTCGATAGTCGATAGTCGATAGTCGATAGTCGATAGTCGATAGTCGATAGTCGATAGTCGATAGTCGATAGTCGATAGTCGAGTCGATAGTCGAGTCGATAGTCGAGTCGATAGTCGATAGTCGAGTCGATAGTCGAGTCGATAGTCGAGTCGATAGTCGAGTCGATAGTCGAGTCATGTCGATAGTCGAGTCGATAGTCTAGTCGATAGTCGAGTCTATTGTCGAGTCGATAGTCGAGTCGATAGTCGAGTCGACAGTCGAGTCGATAGTCGAGTCGATAGTCGAGTCGAGTCGATAGTCGAGTCGAGTCGATAGTCGAGTCGAGTCGATAGTCGAGTCGAGTCGATAGTCGAGTCGAGTCGATAGTCGAGTCGAGTCGATAGTCGAGTCGATAGTCGAGTCGATAGTCGAGTCGATAGTCGAGTCGATAGTCGATAGTCGAGTCGAGTCGATAGTCGAGTCGAGTCGATAGTCGAGTCGAGTCGATAGTCGAGTCGAGTCGATAGTCGAGTCGATAGTCGAGTCGAGTCGATAGTCGAGTCGATAGTCGATAGTCGATAGTCGATAGTCGATAGTCGATAGTCGATAGTCGATAGTCGATAGTCGATAGTCGATAGTCGATAGTCGATAGTCGATAGTCGATAGTCGATAGTCGATAGTCGATAGTCGATAGTCGATAGTCGATAGTCGATAGTCGATAGTCGATAGTCGATAGTCGATAGTCGATAGTCGATAGTCGATAGTCGATAGTCGATAGTCGATAGTCGATAGTCGATAGTCGATAGTCGATAGTCGATAGTCGAAAGTCGATAGTCGATAGTCGATTGTCGATAGTCGATAGTCGATAGTCGATAGTCGATAGTCGATAGTCGATAGTCGATAGTCGATAGTCGATAGTCGATAGTCGATAGTCGATAGTCGATAGTCGATAGTCGATAGTCGATAGTCGATAGTCGATAGTCGATAGTCGATAGTCGATAGTCGATAGTCGATAGTCGATAGTCGATAGTCGATAGTCGATAGTCGATAGTCGATAGTCGATAGTCGATAGTCGATAGTCGATAGTCGATAGTCGATAGTCGATAGTCGATAGTCGATAGTCGATAGTCGATAGTCGAGAGTCGATAGTCGAGTCGATAGTCTAGTCGATAGTCGAGTCGATTGTCGAGTCGATAGTCGAGTCGATAGTCGAGTCGACAGTCGAGTCGATAGTCGAGTCGATAGTCGAGTCGAGTCGATAGTCGAGTCGAGTCGATAGTCGAGTCGAGTCGATAGTCGAGTCGAGTCGATAGTCGAGTCGAGTCGATAGTCGAGTCGAGTCGATAGTCGAGTCGAGTCGATAGTCGAGTCGAGTCGATAGTCGAGTCGAGTCGATAGTCGAGTCGAGTCGATAGTCGAGTCGATAGTCGAGTCGATAGTCGAGTCGATAGTCGAGTCGATAGTCGAGTCGATAGTCGAGTCGATAGTCGAGTCGATAGTCGAGTCGATAGTCGATAGTCGAGTCGAGTCGATAGTCGAGTCGAGTCGATAGTCGAGTCGAGTCGATAGTCGAGTCGATAGTCGAGTCGAGTCGATAGTCGAGTCGATAGTCGATAGTCGATAGTCGATAGTCGATAGTCGATAGTCGATAGTCGATAGTCAATAGTCGATAGTCGATAGTCGATAGTCGATAGTCGATAGTCGATAGTCGATAGTCGATAGTCGATAGTCGATAGTCGATAGTCGATAGTCGATAGTCGATAGTCGATAGTCGATAGTCGATAGTCGATAGTCGATAGTCGAAAGTCGATAGTCGATAGTCGATAGTCGATAGTCGATAGTCGATAGTCGATAGTCGATAGTCGATAGTCGATAGTCGATAGTCGATAGTCGATAGTCGATAGTCGATAGTCGATAGTCGATAGTCGATAGTCGATAGTCGATAGTCGATAGTCGATAGTCGATAGTCGATAGTCGATAGTCGATAGTCGATAGTCGATAGTCGATAGTCGATAGTCGATAGTCGATAGTCGATAGTCGATAGTCGATAGTCGATAGTCGATAGTCGATAGTCGATAGTCGATAGTCGATAGTCGATAGTCGATAGTCGATAGTCGATAGTCGATAGTCGATAGTCGATAGTCGATAGTCGATAGTCGATAGTCGATAGTCGATAGTCGATAGTCGATAGTCGATAGTCGATAGTCGATAGTCGATAGTCGATAGTCGATAGTCGATAGTCGATAGTCGATAGTCGATAGTCGATAGTCGATTGTCGATAGTCGATAGTCGATAGTCGATAGTCGATAGTCGATAGTCGATAGTCGATAGTCGATAGTCGATAGTCGATAGTCGATAGTCGATAGTCGATAGTCGATAGTCGATAGTCGATAGTCGATAGTCGATAGTCGATAGTCGATAGTCGAGTCGATAGTCGATAGTCGATAGTCGATAGTCGATAGTCGATAGTCGATAGTCGATAGTCGATAGTCGATAGTCGATAGTCGATAGTCGATAGTCGATAGTCGATAGTCGATAGTCGATAGTCGATAGTCGATAGTCGATAGTCGATAGTCGATAGTCGATAGTCGATAGTCGATAGTCGATAGTCGATAGTCGATAGTCGATAGTCGATTGTCGATAGTCGATAGTCGATAGTCGATAGTCGATAGTCGATAGTCGATTGTCGATAGTCGATAGTCGATAGTCGATAGTCGATAGTCGATAGTCGATAGTCGATAGTCGATAGTCGATAGTCGGTAGTCGATAGTCGATAGTCGATAGTCGATAGTCGATAGTCGATAGTCGATAGTCGATAGTCGATAGTCGATAGTCGAGTCGATAGTCGAGTCGATAGTCGAGTCGATAGTCGAGTCGAGTCGATAGTCGAGTCGATAGTCGAGTCGAGTCGATAGTCGAGTCGATAGTCGAGTCGATAGTCGAGTCGATAGTCGAGTCGATAGTCGAGTCGATAGTCGAATAGAGTCGATAGTCGAGTAGAGTCGATAGTCGAGTCGATAGTCGAGTCGAGTCGATAGTCGAGTCGATAGTCGAGTCGATAGTCGAGTCGATAGTCGAGGCGAGTCGATAGTCGAGTCGATAGTCGATAGTCGATAGTCGATAGTCGATAGTCGATAGTCGATAGTCGATAGTCGATAGTCGAGTCGATAGTCGAGTCGATAGTCGAGTCGATAGTCGATAGTCGAGTCGATAGTCGAGTCGATAGTCGAGTCGATAGTCGAGTCGATAGTCGAGTCGATAGTCGAGTCGTGTCGATAGTCGAGTCGATAGTCTAGTCGATAGTCGAGTCTATTGTCGAGTCGATAGTCGAGTCGATAGTCGAGTCGACAGTCGAGTCGATAGTCGAGTCGATAGTCGAGTCGAGTCGATAGTCGAGTCGAGTCGATAGTCGAGTCGAGTCGATAGTCGAGTCGAGTCGATAGTCGAGTCGATAGTCGAGTCGATAGTCGAGTCGATAGTCGAGTCGATAGTCGATAGTCGAGTCGAGTCGATAGTCGAGTCGAGTCGATAGTCGAGTCGAGTCGATAGTCGAGTCGAGTCGATAGTCGAGTCGATAGTCGAGTCGAGTCGATAGTCGATAGTCGATAGTCGATAGTCGATAGTCGATAGTCGATAGTCGATAGTCGATAGTCGATAGTCGATAGTCGATAGTCGATAGTCGATAGTCGATAGTCGATAGTCGATAGTCGATAGTCGATAGTCGATAGTCGAGAGTCGATAGTCGAGTCGATAGTCTAGTCGATAGTCGAGTCGATTGTCGAGTAGATAGTCGAGTCGATAGTCGAGTCGACAGTCGAGTCGATAGTCGAGTCGATAGTCGAGTCGAGTCGATAGTCGAGTCGAGTCGATAGTCGAGTCGAGTCGATAGTCGAGTCGAGTCGATAGTCGAGTCGAGTCGATAGTCGAGTCGAGTCGATAGTCGATAGTCGATAGTCGATAGTCGATAGTCGATAGTCGATAGTCGATAGTCGATAGTCGATAGTCGATAGTCGATAGTCGATAGTCGATAGTCGAAAGTCGATAGTCGATAGTCGATAGTCGATAGTCGATAGTCGATAGTCGATAGTCGATAGTCGATAGTCGATAGTCGATAGTCGATAGTCGATAGTCGATAGTCGATAGTCGATAGTCGATAGTCGATAGTCGATAGTCGATAGTCGATAGTCGATAGTCGATAGTCGATAGTCGATAGTCGATAGTCGATAGTCGATAGTCGATAGTCGATAGTCGATAGTCGATAGTCGATAGTCGATAGTCGATAGTCGATAGTCGATAGTCGATAGTCGATAGTCGATAGTCGATAGTCGATAGTCGATAGTCGATAGTCGATAGTCGATAGTCGATAGTCGATAGTCGATAGTCGATAGTCGATAGTCGATAGTCGATAGTCGATAGTCGATAGTCGATAGTCGATAGTCGATAGTCGATAGTCGATAGTCGATAGTCGATAGTCGATAGTCGATAGTCGATAGTCGATAGTCGATAGTCGATAGTCGATAGTCGATAGTCGATTGTCGATAGTCGATAGTCGATAGTCGATAGTCGATAGTCGATAGTCGATAGTCGATAGTCGATAGTCGATAGTCGATAGTCGATAGTCGATAGTCGATAGTCGATAGTCGATAGTCGATAGTCGATAGTCGATAGTCGATAGTCGATAGTCGATAGTCGAGTCGATAGTCGATAGTCGATAGTCGATAGTCGATAGTCGATAGTCGATAGTCGATAGTCGATAGTCGATAGTCGATAGTCGATAGTCGATAGTCGATAGTCGATAGTCGATAGTCGATAGTCGATAGTCGATAGTCGATAGTCGATAGTCGATAGTCGATAGTCGATAGTCGATAGTCGATAGTCGATAGTCGATAGTCGATAGTCGATAGTCGATTGTCGATAGTCGATAGTCGATAGTCGATAGTCGATAGTCGATAGTCGATTGTCGATAGTCGATAGTCGATAGTCGATAGTCGATAGTCGATAGTCGATAGTCGATAGTCGATAGTCGATAGTCGGTAGTCGATAGTCGATAGTCGATAGTCGATAGTCGATAGTCGATAGTCGATAGTCGATAGTCGATAGTCGATAGTCGAGTCGATAGTCGAGTCGATAGTCGAGTCGATAGTCGAGTCGAGTCGATAGTCGAGTCGATAGTCGAGTCGAGTCGATAGTCGAGTCGATAGTCGAGTCGATAGTCGAGTCGATAGTCGAGTCGATAGTCGAGTCGATAGTCGAATAGAGTCGATAGTCGAGTAGAGTCGATAGTCGAGTCGATAGTCGAGTCGAGTCGATAGTCGAGTCGATAGTCGAGTCGATAGTCGAGTCGATAGTCGAGGCGAGTCGATAGTCGAGTCGATAGTCGATAGTCGATAGTCGATAGTCGATAGTCGATAGTCGATAGTCGATAGTCGATAGTCGATAGTCGAGTCGATAGTCGAGTCGATAGTCGAGTCGATAGTCGAGTCGAGTCGATAGTCGAGTCGATAGTCGAGTCGATAGTCGAGTCGAGTCGATAGTCGAGTCGATAGTCGAGTCGATAGTCGAGTCGATAGTCGAATAGAGTCGATAGTCGAGTAGAGTCGATAGTCGAGTCGATAGTCGAGTCGAGTCGATAGTCGAGTCGATAGTCGAGTCGATAGTCGAGGCGAGTCGATAGTCGAGTCGATAGTCGATAGTCGATAGTCGATAGTCGATAGTCGATAGTCGATAGTCGATAGTCGATAGTCGATAGTCGAGTCGATAGTCGAGTCGATAGTCGAGTCGATAGTCGAGTCGATAGTCGAGTCGATAGTCGAGTCGTGTCGATAGTCGAGTCGATAGTCTAGTCGATAGTCGAGTCTATTGTCGAGTCGATAGTCGAGTCGATAGTCGAGTCGACAGTCGAGTCGATAGTCGAGTCGATAGTCGAGTCGAGTCGATAGTCGAGTCGAGTCGATAGTCGAGTCGAGTCGATAGTCGAGTCGAGTCGATAGTCGAGTCGATAGTCGAGTCGATAGTCGAGTCGATAGTCGAGTCGATAGTCGATAGTCGAGTCGAGTCGATAGTCGAGTCGAGTCGATAGTCGAGTCGAGTCGATAGTCGAGTCGAGTCGATAGTCGAGTCGATAGTCGAGTCGAGTCGATAGTCGATAGTCGATAGTCGATAGTCGATAGTCGATAGTCGATAGTCGATAGTCGATAGTCGATAGTCGATAGTCGATAGTCGATAGTCGATAGTCGATAGTCGATAGTCGATAGTCGATAGTCGATAGTCGATAGTCGAGAGTCGATAGTCGAGTCGATAGTCTAGTCGATAGTCGAGTCGATTGTCGAGTCGATAGTCGAGTCGATAGTCGAGTCGACAGTCGAGTCGATAGTCGAGTCGATAGTCGAGTCGAGTCGATAGTCGAGTCGAGTCGATAGTCGAGTCGAGTCGATAGTCGAGTCGAGTCGATAGTCGATAGTCGATAGTCGATAGTCGATAGTCGATAGTCGATAGTCGATAGTCGATAGTCGATAGTCGATAGTCGATAGTCGATAGTCGGTAGTCGATAGTCGATGGTCGATAGTCGATAGTCGATAGTCGATAGTCGAGAGTCGATAGTCGAGTCGATAGTCTAGTCGATAGTCGAGTCGATTGTCGAGTCGATAGTCGAGTCGATAGTCGAGTCGACAGTCGAGTCGATAGTCGAGTCGATAGTCGAGTCGAGTCGATAGTCGAGTCGAGTCGATAGTCGAGTCGAGTCGATAGTCGAGTCGAGTCGATAGTCGATAGTCGATAGTCGATAGTCGATAGTCGATAGTCGATAGTCGATAGTCGATAGTCGATTGTCGATAGTCGATAGTCGATAGTCGATAGTCGATAGTCGATAGTCGATAGTCGATAGTCGATAGTCGATAGTCGGTAGTCGATAGTCGATAGTCGATAGTCGATAGTCGATAGTCGATAGTCGATAGTCGATAGTCGATAGTCGATAGTCGAGTCGATAGTCGAGTCGATAGTCGAGTCGATAGTCGAGTCGAGTCGATAGTCGAGTCGATAGTCGAGTCGAGTCGATAGTCGAGTCGATAGTCGAGTCGATAGTCGAGTCGATAGTCGAGTCGATAGTCGAGTCGATAGTCGAATAGAGTCGATAGTCGAGTAGAGTCGATAGTCGAGTCGATAGTCGAGTCGAGTCGATAGTCGAGTCGATAGTCGAGTCGATAGTCGAGTCGATAGTCGAGGCGAGTCGATAGTCGAGTCGATAGTCGATAGTCGATAGTCGATAGTCGATAGTCGATAGTCGATAGTCGATAGTCGATAGTCGAGTCGATAGTCGAGTCGATAGTCGAGTCGATAGTCGAGTCGAGTCGATAGTCGAGTCGATAGTCGAGTCGAGTCGATAGTCGAGTCGATAGTCGAGTCGATAGTCGAGTCGATAGTCGAATAGAGTCGATAGTCGAGTAGAGTCGATAGTCGAGTCGATAGTCGAGTCGAGTCGATAGTCGAGTCGATAGTCGAGTCGATAGTCGAGGCGAGTCGATAGTCGAGTCGATAGTCGATAGTCGATAGTCGATAGTCGATAGTCGATAGTCGATAGTCGATAGTCGATAGTCGATAGTCGAGTCGATAGTCGAGTCGATAGTCGAGTCGATAGTCGAGTCGATAGTCGAGTCGATAGTCGAGTCGTGTCGATAGTCGAGTCGATAGTCTAGTCGATAGTCGAGTCTATTGTCGAGTCGATAGTCGAGTCGATAGTCGAGTCGACAGTCGAGTCGATAGTCGAGTCGATAGTCGAGTCGAGTCGATAGTCGAGTCGAGTCGATAGTCGAGTCGAGTCGATAGTCGAGTCGAGTCGATAGTCGAGTCGATAGTCGAGTCGATAGTCGAGTCGATAGTCGAGTCGATAGTCGATAGTCGAGTCGAGTCGATAGTCGAGTCGAGTCGATAGTCGAGTCGAGTCGATAGTCGAGTCGAGTCGATAGTCGAGTCGATAGTCGAGTCGAGTCGATAGTCGATAGTCGATAGTCGATAGTCGATAGTCGATAGTCGATAGTCGATAGTCGATAGTCGATAGTCGATAGTCGATAGTCGATAGTCGATAGTCGATAGTCGATAGTCGATAGTCGATAGTCGATAGTCGAGAGTCGATAGTCGAGTCGATAGTCTAGTCGATAGTCGAGTCGATTGTCGAGTCGATAGTCGAGTCGATAGTCGAGTCGACAGTCGAGTCGATAGTCGAGTCGATAGTCGAGTCGAGTCGATAGTCGAGTCGAGTCGATAGTCGAGTCGAGTCGATAGTCGAGTCGAGTCGATAGTCGATAGTCGATAGTCGATAGTCGATAGTCGATAGTCGATAGTCGATAGTCGATAGTCGATAGTCGATAGTCGATAGTCGATAGTCGATAGTCGGTAGTCGATAGTCGATAGTCGATAGTCGATAGTCGATAGTCGATAGTCGAGAGTCGATAGTCGAGTCGATAGTCTAGTCGATAGTCGAGTCGATTGTCGAGTCGATAGTCGAGTCGATAGTCGAGTCGACAGTCGAGTCGATAGTCGAGTCGATAGTCGAGTCGAGTCGATAGTCGAGTCGAGTCGATAGTCGAGTCGAGTCGATAGTCGAGTCGAGTCGATAGTCGATAGTCGATAGTCGATAGTCGATAGTCGATAGTCGATAGTCGATAGTCGATAGTCGATAGTCGATAGTCGATAGTCGATAGTCGATAGTCGATAGTCGATAGTCGATAGTCGATAGTCGATAGTCGATAGTCGATAGTCGATAGTCGATAGTCGATAGTCGATAGTCGATAGTCGATAGTCGATAGTCGATAGTCGATAGTCGATAGTCGATAGTCGATAGTCGATAGTCGATAGTCGATAGTCGATAGTCGATAGTCGATAGTCGATAGTCGATAGTCGATAGTCGATAGTCGATAGTCGATAGTCGATTGTCGATAGTCGATAGTCGATAGTCGATAGTCGATAGTCGATAGTCGATAGTCGATAGTCGATAGTCGATAGTCGGTAGTCGATAGTCGATAGTCGATAGTCGATAGTCGATAGTCGATAGTCGATAGTCGATAGTCGATAGTCGATAGTCGATAGTCGATAGTCGATAGTCGAGTCGATAGTCGAGTCGATAGTCGAGTCGATAGTCGAGTCGAGTCGATAGTCGAGTCGATAGTCGAGTCGAGTCGATAGTCGAGTCGATAGTCGAGTCGATAGTCGAGTCGATAGTCGAGTCGATAGTCGAGTCGATAGTCGAATAGAGTCGATAGTCGAGTAGAGTCGATAGTCGAGTCGATAGTCGAGTCGAGTCGATAGTCGAGTCGATAGTCGAGGCGAGTCGATAGTCGAGTCGATAGTCGATAGTCGATAGTCGATAGTCGATAGTCGATAGTCGATAGTCGATAGTCGATAGTCGATAGTCGATAGTCGATAGTCGAGTCGATAGTCGAGTCGATAGTCGAGTCGATAGTCGATAGTCGAGTCGATAGTCGAGTCGATAGTCGAGTCGATAGTCGAGTCGATAGTCGAGTCGATAGTCGAGTCGTGTCGATAGTCGAGTCGATAGTCTAGTCGATAGTCGAGTCTATTGTCGAGTCGATAGTCGAGTCGATAGTCGAGTCGACAGTCGAGTCGATAGTCGAGTCGATAGTCGAGTCGAGTCGATAGTCGAGTCGAGTCGATAGTCGAGTCGATAGTCGAGTCGATAGTCGAGTCGATAGTCGAGTCGATAGTCGATAGTCGAGTCGAGTCGATAGTCGAGTCGAGTCGATAGTCGAGTCGAGTCGATAGTCGAGTCGAGTCGATCGTCGAGTCGATAGTCGAGTCGAGTCGATAGTCGAGTCGATAGTCGATAGTCGATAGTCGATAGTCGATAGTCGATAGTCGATAGTCGATAGTCGATAGTCGATAGTCGATAGTCGATAGTCGATAGTCGATAGTCGATAGTCGATAGTCGATAGTCGATAGTCGATAGTCGATAGTCGATAGTCGATAGTCGAAAGTCGATAGTCGATAGTCGATAGTCGATAGTCGATAGTCGATAGTCGATAGTCGATAGTCGATAGTCGATAGTCGATAGTCGATAGTCGATAGTCGATAGTCGATAGTCGATAGTCGATAGTCGATAGTCGATAGTCGATAGTCGATAGTCGATAGTCGATAGTCGATAGTCGATAGTCGATAGTCGATAGTCGATAGTCGATAGTCGATAGTCGATAGTCGATAGTCGATAGTCGATAGTCGATAGTCGATAGTCGATAGTCGATAGTCGATAGTCGATAGTCGATAGTCGATAGTCGATAGTCGATAGTCGATAGTCGATAGTCGATAGTCGATAGTCGATAGTCGATAGTCTATAGTCGATAGTCGATAGTCGATAGTCGATAGTCGATAGTCGATAGTCGATAGTCGATAGTCGATTGTCGATAGTCGATAGTCGATAGTCGATAGTCGATAGTCGATAGTCGATAGTCGATAGTCGATAGTCGATAGTCGGTAGTCGATAGTCGATAGTCGATAGTCGATAGTCGATAGTCGATAGTCGAGTCGATAGTCGAGTCGATAGTCGAGTCGATAGTCGATAGTCGATAGTCGATAGTCGATAGTCGATAGTCGATAGTCGAGTCGAGTCGATAGTCGAGTCGAGTCGATAGTCGAGTCGAGTCGATAGTCGAGTCGAGTCGATAGTCGAGTCGATAGTCGAGTCGATAGTCGAGTCGATAGTCGAGTCGATAGTCGATAGTCGAGTCGAGTCGATAGTCGAGTCGAGTCGATAGTCGAGTCGAGTCGATAGTCGAGTCGAGTCGATAGTCGAGTCGATAGTCGAGTCGAGTCGATAGTCGATAGTCGATAGTCGATAGTCGATAGTCGATAGTCGATAGTCGATAGTCGATAGTCGATAGTCGATAGTCGATAGTCGATAGTCGATAGTCGATAGTAGATAGTCGATAGTCGATAGTCGATAGTCGAGAGTCGATAGTCGAGTCGATAGTCTAGTCGATAGTCGAGTCGATTGTCGAGTCGATAGTCGAGTCGATAGTCGAGTCGACAGTCGAGTCGATAGTCGAGTCGATAGTCGAGTCGAGTCGATAGTCGAGTCGAGTCGATAGTCGAGTCGAGTCGATAGTCGAGTCGAGTCGATAGTCGATAGTCGATAGTCGATAGTCGATAGTCGATAGTCGATAGTCGATAGTCGATAGTCGATAGTCGATAGTCGATAGTCGATAGTCGATAGTCGGTAGTCGATAGTCGATAGTCGATAGTCGATAGTCGATAGTCGATAGTCGAGAGTCGATAGTCGAGTCGATAGTCTAGTCGATAGTCGAGTCGATTGTCGAGTCGATAGTCGAGTCGATAGTCGAGTCGACAGTCGAGTCGATAGTCGAGTCGATAGTCGAGTCGAGTCGATAGTCGAGTCGAGTCGATAGTCGAGTCGAGTCGATAGTCGAGTCGAGTCGATAGTCGATAGTCGATAGTCGATAGTCGATAGTCGATAGTCGATAGTCGATAGTCGATAGTCGATAGTCGATAGTCGATAGTCGATAGTCGATAGTCGATAGTCGATAGTCGATAGTCGATAGTCGATAGTCGATAGTCGATAGTCGATAGTCGATAGTCGATAGTCGATAGTCGATAGTCGATAGTCGATAGTCGATAGTCGATAGTCGATAGTCGATAGTCGATAGTCGATAGTCGATAGTCGATAGTCGATAGTCGATAGTCGATAGTCGATAGTCGATAGTCGATAGTCGATAGTCGATAGTCGATAGTCGATAGTCGATAGTCGATAGTCGATAGTCGATAGTCGATAGTCGATAGTCGATAGTCGATAGTCGATAGTCGATAGTCGATAGTCGATAGTCGATAGTCGATAGTCGATAGTCGATAGTCGATAGTCGATAGTCGATAGTCGATAGTCGATAGTCGATAGTCGATAGTCGATAGTCGATAGTCGATAGTCGATAGTCGATAGTCGATAGTCGATAGTCGATAGTCGATAGTCGATAGTCGATTGTCGATAGTCGATAGTCGATAGTCGATAGTCGATAGTCGATAGTCGATAGTCGATAGTCGAGTCGATAGTCGAGTCGATAGTCGAGTCGATAGTCGAGTCGAGTCGATAGTCGAGTCGATAGTCGAGTCGAGTCGATAGTCGAGTCGATAGTCGAGTCGATAGTCGAGTCGATAGTAGAGTCGATAGTCGAGTCGATAGTCGAGTCGATAGTCGAATAGAGTCGATAGTCGAGTAGAGTCGATAGTCGAGTCGATAGTCGAGTCGAGTCGATAGTCGAGTCGATAGTCGAGGCGAGTCGATAGTCGAGTCGATAGTCGATAGTCGATAGTCGATAGTCGATAGTCGATAGTCGATAGTCGATAGTCGATAGTCGATAGTCGATAGTCGAGTCGATAGTCGAGTCGATAGTCGAGTCGATAGTCGATAGTCGAGTCGATAGTCGAGTCGATAGTCGAGTCGATAGTCGAGTCGAGTCGATAGTCGAGTCGATAGTCGAGGCGAGTCGATAGTCGAGTCGATAGTCGATAGTCGATAGTCGATAGTCGATAGTCGATAGTCGATAGTCGATAGTCGATAGTCGATAGTCGATAGTCGATAGTCGAGTCGATAGTCGAGTCGATAGTCGAGTCGATAGTCGATAGTCGAGTCGATAGTCGAGTCGATAGTCGAGTCGATAGTCGAGTCGATAGTCGAGTCGATAGTCGAGTCGTGTCGATAGTCGAGTCGATAGTCTAGTCGATAGTCGAGTCTATTGTCGAGTCGATAGTCGAGTCGATAGTCGAGTCGATAGTCGAGTCGATAGTCGAGTCGATAGTCGAGTAGAGTCGATAGTCGAGTCGAGTCGATAGTCCAGTCGAGTCGATAGTCGAGTCGATAGTCGAGTCGATAGTCGAGTCGATAGTCGAGTAGATAGTCGATAGTCGAGTCGAGTCGATAGTCGAGTCGAGTCGATAGTCGAGTCGAGTCGATAGTCGAGTCGAGTCGATAGTCGAGTCGATAGTCGAGTCGAGTCGATAGTCGAGTCGATAGTCGATAGTCGATAGTCGATAGTCGATAGTCGATAGTCGATAGTCGATAGTCGATAGTCGATAGTCGATAGTCGATAGTCGATAGTCGATAGTCGATAGTCGATAGTCGATAGTCGATAGTCGATAGTCGATAGTCGATAGTCGAAAGTCGATAGTCGATAGTCGATAGTCGATAGTCGATAGTCGATAGTCGATAGTCGATAGTCGATAGTCGATAGTCGATAGTCGATAGTCGATAGTCGATAGTCGATAGTCGATAGTCGATAGTCGATAGTCGATAGTCGATAGTCGATAGTCGATAGTCGATAGTCGATAGTCGATAGTCGATAGTCGATAGTCGATAGTCGATAGTCGATAGTCGATAGTCGATAGTCGATAGTCGATAGTCGATAGTCGATAGTCGATAGTCGATAGTCGATAGTCGATAGTCGATAGTCGATAGTCGATAGTCGATAGTCGATAGTCGATAGTCGATAGTCGATAGTCGATAGTCGATAGTCGATAGTCGATAGTCGATAGTCGATAGTCGATAGTCGATAGTCGATTGTCGATAGTCGATAGTCGATAGTCGATAGTCGATAGTCGATAGTCGATAGTCGATAGTCGATAGTCGATAGTCGGTAGTCGATAGTCGATAGTCGATAGTCGATAGTCGATAGTCGATAGTCGAGTCGATAGTCGAGTCGATAGTCGAGTCGATAGTCGATAGTCGATAGTCGATAGTCGATAGTCGATAGTCGATAGTCGATAGTCGATAGTCGATTGTCGATAGTCGATAGTCGATAGTCGATAGTCGATAGTCGATAGTCGATAGTCGATAGTCGATAGTCGATAGTCGGTAGTCGATAGTCGATAGTCGATAGTCGATAGTCGATAGTCGATAGTCGATAGTCGATAGTCGATAGTCGGTAGTCGATAGTCGATAGTCGATAGTCGATAGTCGATAGTCGATAGTCGAGAGTCGATAGTCGAGTCGATAGTCTAGTCGATAGTCGAGTCGATTGTCGAGTCGATAGTCGAGTCGATAGTCGAGTCGACAGTCGAGTCGATAGTCGAGTCGATAGTCGAGTCGAGTCGATAGTCGAGTCGAGTCGATAGTCGAGTCGAGTCGATAGTCGAGTCGAGTCGATAGTCGAGTCGAGTCGATAGTCGAGTCGAGTCGATAGTCGAGTCGAGTCGATAGTCGAGTCGAGTCGATAGTCGAGTCGATAGTCGAGTCGATAGTCGAGTCGATAGTCGAGTCGATAGTCGAGTCGATAGTCGATAGTCGAGTCGAGTCGATAGTCGAGTCGAGTCGATAGTCGAGTCGAGTCGATAGTCGAGTCGATAGTCGAGTCGAGTCGATAGTCGAGTCGATAGTCGATAGTCGATAGTCGATAGTCGATAGTCGATAGTCGATAGTCGATAGTCGATAGTCGATAGTCGATAGTCGATAGTCGATAGTCGATAGTCGATAGTCGATAGTCGATAGTCGATAGTCGATAGTCGATAGTCGATAGTCGATAGTCGATAGTCGATAGTCGATAGTCGATAGTCGATAGTCGATAGTCGAAAGTCGATAGTCGATAGTCGATAGTCGATAGTCGATAGTCGATAGTCGATAGTCGATAGTCGATAGTCGATAGTCGATAGTCGATAGTCGATAGTCGATAGTCGATAGTCGATAGTCGATAGTCGATAGTCGATAGTCGATAGTCGATAGTCGATAGTCGATAGTCGATAGTCGATAGTCGATAGTCGATAGTCGATAGTCGATAGTCGATAGTCGATAGTCGATAGTCGATAGTCGATAGTCGATAGTCGATAGTCGATAGTCGATAGTCGATAGTCGATAGTCGATAGTCGATAGTCGATAGTCGATAGTCGATAGTCGATAGTCGATAGTCGATAGTCGATAGTCGATAGTCGATAGTCGATAGTCGATAGTCGATTGTCGATAGTCGATAGTCGATAGTCGATAGTCGATAGTCGATAGTCGATAGTCGATAGTCGATAGTCGATAGTCGGTAGTCGATAGTCGATAGTCGATAGTCGATAGTCGATAGTCGATAGTCGATAGTCGATAGTCGATAGTCGATAGTCGATAGTCGATAGTCGAGTCGATAGTCGAGTCGATAGTCGAGTCGATAGTCGAGTCGAGTCGATAGTCGAGTCGATAGTCGAGTCGAGTAGATAGTCGAGTCGATAGTAGAGTCGATAGTCGAGTCGATAGTCGAATAGAGTCGATAGTCGAGTAGAGTCGATAGTCGAGTCGATAGTCGAGTCGAGTCGATAGTCGAGTCGATAGTCGAGTCGATAGTCGAGTCGATAGTCGAGGCGAGTCGATAGTCGAGTCGATAGTCGATAGTCGATAGTCGATAGTCGATAGTCGATAGTCGATAGTCGATAGTCGATAGTCGATAGTCGATAGTCGATAGTCGAGTCGATAGTCGAGTCGATAGTCGAGTCGATAGTCGATAGTCGAGTCGATAGTCGAGTCGATAGTCGAGTCGATAGTCGAGTCGATAGTCGAGTCGATAGTCGAGTCGTGTCGATAGTCGAGTCGATAGTCTAGTCGATAGTCGAGTCTATTGTCGAGTCGATAGTCGAGTCGATAGTCGAGTCGACAGTCGAGTCGATAGTCGAGTCGATAGTCGAGTCGTGTCGATTGTCGAGTCGAGTCGATAGTCGAGTCGAGTCGATAGTCGAGTCGAGTCGATAGTCGAGTCGATAGTCGAGTCGATAGTCGAGTCGATAGTCGATAGTCGAGTCGAGTCGATAGTCGAGTCGAGTCGATAGTCGAGTCGAGTCGATAGTCGATAGTCGATAGTCGATAGTCGATAGTCGATAGTCGAAAGTCGATAGTCGATAGTCGATAGTCGATAGTCGATAGTCGATAGTCGATAGTCGATAGTCGATAGTCGATAGTCGATAGTCGATAGTCGATAGTCGATAGTCGATAGTCGATAGTCGATAGTCGATAGTCGATAGTCGATAGTCGATAGTCGATAGTCGATAGTCGATAGTCGATAGTCGATAGTCGATAGTCGATAGTCGATAGTCGATAGTCGATAGTCGATAGTCGATAGTCGATAGTCGATAGTCGATAGTCGATAGTCGACAGTCGATAGTCGATAGTCGATAGTCAATAGTCGATAGTCGATAGTCGATAGTCGATAGTCGATAGTCGATAGTCGATAGTCGATAGTCGATAGTCGATAGTCGATAGTCGATAGTCGATAGTCGATTGTCGATAGTCGATAGTCGATAGTCGATAGTCGATAGTCGATAGTCGATAGTCGATAGTCGATAGTCGATAGTCGGTAGTCGATAGTCGATAGTCGATAGTCGATAGTCGATAGTCGATAGTCGATAGTCGATAGTCGATAGTCGATAGTCGATAGTCGATAGTCGATAGTCGAGTCGATAGTCGAGTCGATAGTCGAGTCGATAGTCGAGTCGAGTCGATAGTCGAGTCGATAGTCGAGTCGAGTCGATAGTCGAGTCGATAGTCGAGTCGATAGTCGAGTCGATAGTCGAGTCGATAGTCGAGTCGATAATCGAATAGAGTCGATAGTCGAGTAGAGTCGATAGTCGAGTCGATAGTCGAGTCGAGTCGATAGTCGAGTCGATAGTCGAGTCGATAGTCGAGTCGATAGTCGAGGCGAGTCGATAGTCGAGTCGATAGTCGATAGTCGATAGTCGATAGTCGATAGTCGATAGTCGATAGTCGATAGTCGATAGTCGATAGTCGATAGTCGATAGTCGAGTCGATAGTCGAGTCGATAGTCGAGTCGATAGTCGATAGTCGAGTCGATAGTCGAGTCGATAGTCGAGTCGATAGTCGAGTCGATAGTCGAGTCGTGTCGATAGTCGAGTCGATAGTCTAGTCGATAGTCGAGTCTATTGTCGAGTCGATAGTCGAGTCGATAGTCGAGTCGACAGTCGAGTCGATAGTCGAGTCGATAGTCGAGTCGAGTCGATAGTCGAGTCGAGTCGATAGTCGAGTCGAGTCGATAGTCGAGTCGAGTCGATAGTCGAGTCGAGTCGATAGTCGAGTCGATAGTCGAGTCGATAGTCGAGTCGATAGTCGAGTCGATAGTCGATAGTCGAGTCGAGTCGATAGTCGAGTCGAGTCGATAGTCGAGTCGAGTCGATAGTCGAGTCGAGTCGATAGTCGAGTCGATAGT